>CAUYRT010083977.1:0-15524 GCA_963574885.1 Lepilemur ruficaudatus | reverse complement strand
TGATAAAGACTCTAAACAAAATAGGTATAGGTGGCTCATTCCTTAAAATTATCAAATCCATTTATGACAAACCTATGGCCAACATCATAATAAATGGGGAAAAACTGAAATCATTCCCACTTCGAACTGGAACTAGACAAGGATGCCCACTCTCCCCTCTCCTATTCAACATAGTGCTCGAAGTCCTAGCAATAGCAATTAGGCAAGACAGTGTTATTAAGTGTATCCAAGTTGGTGCAGATGAGATCAAACTCTTGCTCTTCGCTTTTGCCATAATTTTAAAAAAACACAAATTATTAAACCCCTATCTTATTACAGGACACTTTTCAACTACTTTCTAAATCTTAATTTTCTCTTTTGTTTTGACCATTTGAAAAATTTAAATATCTTTTGTTTATTTATGCATCAAATATTGTGCCAGGTATGTTTTAATAAGCTTTTAAGAACATGGTCCACACCTGACATTTCTACTATATTTGTGACTGTCTTCATTTAGGAATCAATATGACACCAAAAGAGAATAGATTATAGAACAACCAACCCATAAAGGAACTGTTGTTGCTAAGCGAAACACATTCTCTATTATCTGTCCTCCTGTGACTTAAGTTCCACTTAGAACAAATGCAGCACTTGGGAGGAGTCATGCATAGCCTGAAGCAATGCATAATCCCCACTCGAGTGGGAAGCCTCAGTGTGTGTGTGTTGCTATGGTGAGTCTCAGGGAGCCCCACAGTGAAGGGATCAGGGCCAGAGTGGAGAGCAGGCATATGACACATAGAAAGGCTCTTGGGGTTCCCTGGACTCTGGTTGGCCATTACAATTTATCCTCTACTAGGGTAACTTTGAGATAGACGTCAAGTCACTACTGAGATCATAAAGAGGTGCTGTTCATAATCATGGCCAGATAGCAGTTCGACTGGACCATCTTAGAGCCTTTGCCTAAAATGATCTTTTTCACTATCTGTCTCCTTTCTAAAATATCTTTAAAATCTGTACTTCATGATCAAAGGAATTTGTAAAGGCAAAGTTTTCATTTAAATAAAAATATCACAAAAATAATAACAATAATAATTTTCACTTATATGATGTTTCTGTAAGTGTGCCAGGCATGGGTCTAAGTGATGTGCACATATTGTCTCATTTAATTTTCAACAAAACATATGACAGATGGGGAAATAGAAGTCCAGGGAAAGCTGCCCAAGGTGCACAGTGAGCAGGGGAGAGGTTGGATGTGAAAGAGGGCAGGCTTCCTCTGAATTCTGTCTTCAATGATTATGCCATATAACATCACATATTAATCTATTAACACTAATTGAATGAACTAAAATCAGTTCATGATGTTTCTGATTGTAAAAGGACAAACCTAATAGGGCCTAGTATAAACTGCTGCAGTAATTCATTCCTCTATTTAGCAAATTTTTATTGGGCTCCTGCTGTGCACTTGTCACTGTGTGATGCATCGATGGTGTAAAATAAACAGGATCTTTGACTTCATAGATCATTCAGTCTGTTTGGGTACATGAACTTCTAAAGGAGTAATTACAGGGTAATACTCATGATGTGTGGTATGACAAAGATGCTCCAGGGAACAGATGATTTAACCATACCTATGCATCAGAGCTTCACTGAGGAAGTGACCTTTCCACTGAGACCTGAAAGATGAGTAGAAGTTCATCAGGCAAATGGCATGAAGTGAGGTGTTTATAGGTACAGGTAGCAAGAGATGGGGAAGGTTATAGGCCAGAGAGGACCATCTGGAGCCTGCAGAGGTAGATAGGCTGCGTATGCAAAAATAGCAGAAGTGAGGCTGAAGGGCTAGGGAAGACCAGATCAAGGACAGCTTCGAGCCCATGTCCAAGAGTTTTCCCTTTATATCAAGGGCAAAAGGAACCCTTGTGAAGTATTGAAAAGCTGGGGAGTGACATGATTAGATTTGCATTTTATAAAGAATGTTTTGGCTACCATGTGGAGATTAGATTGAAAGTTTGTGTGTGTGTGAAGGGGCAATTCTGAAGGCAAGGGAGGCCAGTTAGAAGTCTGTGGTTTGGAAACAATGGTGGCTAGGTCTGGAGTGTTAGTGGAGATAGAAAGAATTGAGTAGGTTTCAGAAATACGTAACACGTAGAAGTGGTAGAACTTAGTGATTGACTACACACTAGGATGAGTGGCGAAGGGTGAGGTGTTTCTGGCTCCAGCAGAGGGGAAGAGGACCATGGCACTTACTGACATGAAGAGCGCTGGAGGTGTGCATGCACCATGGAGAAGAGGTTATTTTGTGTGTGTTGGGTTTTGGGTACCTCTGAGATACCTACATGAAGTTGGTAAGAGCCTGGAACAGTGCACGTAGTACAAAGCACGTACTCAGTAAATATTGCTGAGTTGAATTAATGTACTGGTAGACAGTGGGGTGTATGCGTTTGGAGCTCAGAGTCAGGCTTGCAGATAGAGCTAAAGATTTCTAAAATCTTAGCATAGAGGTGAGAACTAGAGCCAAGTACTGAGATGTGGGAGTGTGAAGAGCGAGAAGAGCAGAAGGACTGGGACTGAGCCTTGGGCAGTGCCAACATTTGAGAGATGGGCAGAGGAAAAGGAGGCTGTAACAGAGACTGAGAAGAAGTATCCAGGGAGGTGGGAGGAATATCATGAGACTGCTGTGTCATGGAAGCCAAGGGAATAGGCTATTTTCAGAGGCCAAACTGTCAAACGCCTCAAACAGATCAAGCAACATAAGGACGGAAAAACATATTTTGGATTTCAAAATAAGAAAATCCAAATTTTCTTATCAGGAAATCCAATTTCTCTTGTTTTGAGTGGGGCAAAACAAGAGAGTCGTGCCTGGGCTGGCGTGGGATGTTGGCGCCCAAGCCGGATGAGGAGTGCATCTGTCACGCATTCAGTCAATACTCCCATGTGTGGCCAATCACCCATTTCCACCACCACTCTCTCCTCTCTGAGGGTGCCCTCCTCACATCCCACACCAGCCTCCCCTCACGTGTGGACAGCCTCTGTACCTTGCTCAGGCTCGCACACATTGATGCCTTTGCACATTGATACACCACTCACTCACAGTGATGCCCTCTTTCCCCCGAGTTCCTATGCCCCGTGCTAAGCCTTCTCCAGTGTGGACACTGCTCATCCCACTCGGGCTCTGACATCCCTCACCAAGCCATTTCCCTGCATGGACAGTGTCCTCAACTGCCCATGGCTATGACACCCATGCCAGACTACTCCCATGCACGGATGCCCTTCTCGTCCCATTCGGGTTCTCACACCTTACCCGGAGCCTTCCCCTGTGTGAACACACTCTTCAGCCTGCTTGGACTGCAACCTACCATGCTAGGCTGGCTTTCCATGTGGATGTCTCTCTTGCTTTGACCCGCCTAATGTTTTTAGGATGAAATTATTCAGGGAGGGAAAGGGAAGAGAAAAAGAAAAGGAAAAGGAAGGAAAGAGTTGCATTTTTTAATTGATCTTATTTTTGATCTTTTCTTTCATTCACAGAGATTATTCTCTTACAAGTTTTCTATACATGCAGTGTATGTGTGTGTGTGTGTGTGTGTGTGTGTGTGTGTGTGTGTGTGTGAGAGAGAGAGAGAGAGAGATTCCCTAGCTCTCTCCAGTAAGAAGGTCTTGAAACAGCAATCCCCACTCTAGCAAGGAGTATACCTAGAGGGCAATACCTTGACTTCAAAACATTATTCTCCACTAAAAGGTCTAAAAGGAACAAAGTCTCCCTGGGGAAATGGCTGACTCCAGAACTGGGACAAGGAATATATAACATGAGCCTGGAACAACTTTTTGTACCATAAAGTAAGAAAGGGCTAAAAGAAGATAGGGCATATTAAAATGACATATATAGGCTTTCACTTGCTAATTCTTGAAATAATGAGGCTCAAAATAAAGGAGTCATTGAAGAAATCATACTGATATATAATAAGTAAATAAATGAATAAACAGAAACTTTGATGAGAAAGAGGATTTTTACATAGTTTAAACATACCTCTTTCACAAAGTTCTTTCTCCTCAAAATATATATTAATGGGGGGAGTAAATTCACAGTGGAAATCATCACCTTAATCAAGTAATCAAAGTTAATATCATTGATAATGGGACAAAAATAATGCACCACATGAGAGGACACAATGAGAAAAATGCAATATCACTACTATGATATTTCTGTCAAAGACTCATAACCAGAATCTAATCACAGGGAACAACAGACAAACTGAAATCGATGGACCTTTCACAAAATAACTGGTCGTTAACCTTCAAGTATGTAGATGTTATATAAGTAGAAGAAAAACAGACGAGTTGTCCCAGAGTGAAGGAGTTCAAACAGTAATGACAACTAAATGTAATGTGTGATTCGGAACTAGATCATTTTCTACAGAGGACATTATTGGGACATGTGGAAATTCGTGAAGTATCTGAGAATGACATGGTAGTAATGTATCCATGTTAATTTCCTCATTTTCTTGTTCATATTGTTGCTATGTTGGACCATGTTCTTGTTTGTAAGAACTGAACATTAAAGTATATTCAGGGTGTGATTGAGGCATAGGTTCAGCTTCATCCTCCTGAACGGTTCAGAAAAAAGATGTTCTTTGTGATATTCTTGCAACTTTTCTCTAGGTTTGAGATTATCTCAAAATTACATACACACACACAATCAAACACAACAATCACATCAACATGTGAATGACTCTTCAGAGTTTTCAACATAACTTCATATATATTCATTCTTATAAAAATATAGTGACGTATGAGAATAGGTATTATTACTTACATATCATAAATGAGGATCCATTTTCCAGAGAACTTAAATGCCAAAGACCATGTGCATTTTTGGCCAAAATGGCCAAGTGTGGACTGGATGGAATAGGAGGAGAGGCAAAGTCCTGAGGCACAGGATGCTCTTGAGGGAAAATAGGTACAGATGAGGGTATTAAGAGAAGGGTGGGGTGGGGGCAGCTTGACAGGGTAGAAGGAAGGTGGACATGCTTCAGAGGGAGCAGATGGAAAGGGAAATAGTCACCAGCTCAGAGAAGTTCAGTAACTTGTTGAAGATCACATAGCTAGAAACGGACTGAGCTGGAGCTCTAGGGGTTTTGACTCTACATTTTACAATGTTTTTTTCAATTACCAGAAAGGCCTTGGTGATTCTAAAAATGCATGTTCTGAAGAAAGATGATGAAAGCCCAAAGACAAAAGGTTAATGGAGAGTGATTGATGGAAGGAAGGAGGATAGGAGCCTGTGAAAGTGACAGGTGAGACAGAACCCGGAGGGCTGGCAGAGTTGACAGAAGATCTTTCCCTTAGAACAGTCCTGAGTAGCTCTGCACATAGAAAGCAAAGATTAGTGAAAGGAGAAACCCTGAAAATCTCTGCGAGCAATAGGCGGGAGTTACATCAAAAAGGGCTTTGAATGCTTTTCTGGGGAGCCTGGTTTCATGTCTGTGAGTGGTTGAAAGACACTTTAAACTGTTGAAGGCCATGACCAGGTGGTGGAGTGGAGTGGTTAAGAGCTTGGGCTAATAATGGGTTAGAGTGCCTGAATTCTTACTCTGGCTCTGCCAAGTTTAGATGTGATATTGGGCAAGTAAGTTAATCTCTCTGCCCCGATTTCTTTATCTTTAAAGCAAGGGTCCATAAAATTACCTACCAAAGAATAAATGAGTTAGTATATACATAAGAAGCCTGGAAAGTGCCTGGCACATGGTAACACGCAATAAATGTTAACTATTATTATTTTAGATTGGCTAATGCACAAAGGTCTGAAAAGCTTTTTCCATAGTGGAAGTGGGAAATTATGAACACTGGAACAAAGGTTGTGGTAGAAGGATTTCAAGCGGGGGCTAAATTTGAGACTTATGAGGGTCTAAAACATGGCAGGACTTGGTAGCCAATTGAAGGTTTGGGGCAAGGGAAAGGATTTGCAGTACTGGGTGGATGATGTTGCCATTCCTTAAAATGGAAATTGGAGAGTTGAAGAGAGTGGATTCAGTTTGGGATGCTTTCATATTGAGGTGCCCACGTACATCCAGGTGGAGATGGCCCACAAATAGTTGGGTACATGAGTCTCAATTGTTGAAGGAAAGTGACTAGCTATAAACTATAGCTAACCCATGAGTCTGGATGAGGGATTAGGGCAAAAAGTAGATTTGAGCGATGTGAGGCAGTTTGGCATAGAGTCTATAAAAGTTTCAGTTAGAAATAAACTAAAGGAACCCAAATAGGAGACACTTGTGGGTTAGGATAAGGTAGAGATCCAATTCATGCCAAGAGAAGGATACAGTGTTCCAATTGCAGATGGTAAGGTGGCCACTAATAGTGAAGAGGAACGTCTTCATTACATAGTGGGAAATTTTAGGAGCTTTAGATACAATTTCCATCAGGTTGATCCAAACACTAAGTCTTTGTAATTGATTATGTCCATGCATGACAGCCATAATGTTTTCTGCTAAAATATTTTGCTCAGAGCTAAACAGAAAGTTGAACTGGGCAGAACCGTTGTTGCAATCAGCGTGGTTTATGTCTGATCCCATCCTTGGTTGATTGTTATGCCTCAAAAGTCCTGGCGAAGCATCTCTATGTGGCACCATGCCTCCCTAGCAGATGGGAAAGAGTGTAGTTATTCAATGATTTGATATGTGCATCAATTTTAATGATGAAGGCGGGATTTTCTGTGCAGAATATCTAGGCATGAGGGTAAAAGGATAAGATGCCATTACATCTCTAGCACGGAAATGGATTAGTGCTGAAAACTTAACAATTGCTTATGCAAGTCAAAAGTTTGTTAAATTTCACTCTGGATTTGTGTTCATCTGGGAACTTATGATAATGAAGACTTTCTGTCCCAATTCAGCTCTCTAGAGGAAGAACACATACAAATCCATTTAATAACCTAGATTGACTTTTATCTCTGAGAAGATGAATCGGGTGGAAAAAAGGGGAGTGTAGATCTTTGTGTGTGTACCTCACAACACATTGTCTCTGCAGAAAACAGCATAATTTTGCAGTTGTCTTATAAAGGTATGGGAAATATAAAATTAAAGGAAATATACCAAGAACTTCAGTACATAAAGGTTGTTAAAATTTCAAATATATAAACGATAGTAAAATTTTGACCACACTCAGAATTCTATGGCTATATCTAAACATTCAAGGTAAAAATGAGAATTCAAGAAAACTTTCAGATAATTACAGGAAAAAAGATTTTACTCAATTATCTTGATTTTTGGTTAAAATTTCATTCTGTGTGAGGGTTACATTTTTTATTTTGCTTTCAGTATAATATATTTTTATATATGACAATAATTATGTAATTATAATTATATGCGGTAGTATATTTCAGTTATTTATTACTCTGTAACTAGTCCAAATTTTAGGATGTGAGATGATCATTTATTTTGCTTATATCTTTGTGAGTCAGGAATTCAGGAAGAACTCTGCTGGGTGGTTCATCTCTGCTGAATGTGGTATTCACTGGGGTGACCAGGGCTGGAGTTCCTCTTGCAAAGTGGCATCTTTACTTACGTCTGCATGTCAATGTTCCTTTGTACCTTTCTCTCTCTCTCTGTCTTTGTCTTTCTCTGTATCTGTGCCTGTCCTTCTCAATCGCTGAAGGTTGAGAAGGTATCTTAAATCTTTAGGGCCTTTCCCTGTGCTCTGGACTTCTCACAGAATGATGGTGTCAGGGTAATCTTTTGGCTTAAAGAGGCAGGAAGCAAATGATTTTAGGCTACTTAAGGTTATGCGTGCACGGAGTACGGCTTAAGTTTTACTGTATGCTGTTGGTCAAAGCAAAAGGCCTTCTCGGTTCAAGAGAGTACAGGAATAAATCACTTCCAAGTGATTGTTATGTGCACTTAAGTTAGTGAAGAGTATTTCTGAGCATGGCTCTGGAGATGGAAAGCCTGCATTCCAATCTGACTCTGGCATCAACTAGCTGTATGGCCTTGGAAGTGACTTCATTCTCTCAGCAACAGTTTCCTTGTCTTTAAATTTGCCTAGTGATAGTATCTGCTTCATCATACTGAGAATAAAACACACATCACGTGCAAAGCCTGTAGGATTGTGTCTGGAACATTGTAAGCAACAGTAATAATAAAGGTTTAGTGAGTGAGTGGGTTTCATTCATGAAACAGATGATGGCTTTTGAGTGTGCAATGATGCTTTATTCACAGGAGTGGCCTGCACCTGAATTGTGGCCACAGATAAATTCATCAGTGTGAGTGTGCCAATCCGCCAAGGATGCAGCACGTTTTCTCATTAAAAGCCTTCGGATGAGCAACGGTAAACTTTCCTGTATGTTTAGGGGGTTGAATTGATTCCTGTGTAATACAGAACCTACTTACTGAACAAGTAAGCAGCACACTAGCTGAAAATAACCTTGAAATTATTTGAAAAAATAGTTCAGTGAAATGATGAGTACAATTTAGACAGTAAGACACTTGGTGTTCCATGATTAGGTGAATTTCAAGTATATCTTGACACGTCCTCTATGACCTCAAGGTCTGATATTACAGGGCAGTGCATTTGGTCAGAGGAAGGGGAGGACTGGTCTGGTAATTGGCTAAATAAAGAACCAAAAGTCTCAATATTCTACATTTATTAACTTTTCTGTTATATTAGAATTATAATTAGAAACATTAAGCATAGACAATTATGAATTAATTCTGAGAAACCTAAGTTGTTCTTGAAAAGTTTTGTGCTTAGAATTTCAATAAAAGCTTCAGAAAAGACTCTTGCCTTAAGGGGTTTGGCTCTGTCTTACGTGTCTGCTGCTATGGATGTGAGACTGTAGCATCTGAAAAATGGGCAGTGTGTGTTTGTGACAGTGAAAGCAGAGCAGAGTGTTCAGAAGAAGATAAAAGGCACCCAAGTTCTGTTTCTCATCTTGCCATAGTCCCCGAAGAGCTCCCAAAGTGAGGTTCTTCTTTAAAAGTCAACATACGTGAAGTCCTGTACTTAAATGTGTTCTGCACAGCTTGGAACAAAATGAAAAACAGGCCCTGGGAGAGGTTCATTTAGAATGATAGACTGAATTTTCACACACCCTGTGAATTTTCTGTGTGTCGCCCCTCAAGAAAATAATAACCTCTTACTCACATGGTAAATGTTCTAAAGCACTCAGGGCTTTATGGCCGGCATCGATCTATACTTACCTGTTTAATAAAGTTCCAAAGTATTCCTAATTACCTAGTTTCTATTTATTTATGGTCTCTTATCTTTTTTTCCCTTCTTCTCTTCCTTTTTATAATTTTCTAAAATCTTTCATTATGTTTGTCTATTTCTCTTTTCCTCTATCCATTTGTTTTGACCTCTGTTCAGCTTATCCAGTATTTGCCCTTGGTAATGATGACAACCCAACAATGATCACAACAATCACAACAAAAACAGTTGACAGATGTTGCGCATTTACTATTTATAGGACACTACTAATTCCTTTATTCCTCCCTTCTCACCTGTGCTTTTCCCCCTGGACAGAACATTTTGTCTCATATTTTGAATTATGGACATAAATTTGTCTCCTTTCTTGATATATCATATTCTCATCAGAGCCATGAACGTAAAACACCGTGTACGCTCTCATTTTGTTCTGGTGCTCAAAACACAGGAGGAAAAAGCCATGTTGGAGCAAAAGACAAATACACTCAACTTGTATGCACTTTACCTCTGGCATTATTTTTTACAGAGTCTATTAATTCATTGTTTTATTGTTTTATTTCATTGTAATATTTTGTGCCCAAGAAAAGGAGAAAATTTTCCTCTTGCTTTCTTCCTGCATAACACGAAGCACCTTTTACAGACTCAGCTAAGCCCAAGATAAACTCATTCTGTGCCCTTTCTTTTGCACAAGTGGAAGTCCTGGCAGTGATAGGTTAAAGGGGCCTCAATGAACACTTGATCAAAGAGCTCCCAGACTGCTTTTCTGTCACATTCTGGGTCCTCTGGGTGTCCAGAATTTGTTGGAGGAGGAACTGGGCAGGCAGGGCAATATGCTTCTTTTGTGCTATGTGCATGAGTGTGGGTGTTTTCATTCTTTGCAATCAGGCACACACTTTACTGTCATATTGGAGTGACAACCTCAGAAGTGAAAACTTTCTGTTTCTTTTTCAGAGAATCGAACCTTGTTAATTCTTTCATACTTGCTATTTTTATGAAATATCCTCAGGAAATACATTTAGATCTCTTCTGTGCAAGTATGAATTATGGGACTAACAAGAGGTTTTTGTTTTGTCAAAAGCCTTAAAAATTGAAACAGAGGAGATAATATATTTTCAACAATCTTTTGAAAATGATATGATTAAGTTGATTTTAAGAAGTTGCTTTTTTTTTTTTTTTTTGCTATTGCCTGAGCACAACCCATTTCTCTATGAAACTTTTATCTTAGCTGTCAGGACCGGATGTAAGCAAAAGTCAAGCAATTTGTATTCCAGACAGAAACACAAATTCATCTTTAAAGAGTCAGAAAATGGAAGGAAGGTGCAATGAAGGTGGCCTGAATGAAATGAACAAGAAACCACATGGGGTGCCTTTTAACACATCCTTGCTTGGGACCAACCACTGCCATAATTAATTCCTTTGGAGGCTGAGAGTGCCTTGCTTGACTTCAGAGGGAAAAGGAGGAAGGACGACAGAAATTAACATGAATTACGTCAAATGTTTTCCACCTGTTACCTTTACTTTAGCCAATGCATCCAATATAGGTATCCAACATTTACAGTCAATGAAGTCACACTGATACTAAGTGGGAGAGGCAGGGTTTGAATCCACATCTGTCTCTTAAGCTTATGTTTATGCCACTACATCTTGCTGCTTCACTGAGAAATGATGTGCTTAGAATTTCCTCCTTAAGTAATTGGAGTTTCTATAACACTGAGGCAGATAATTTTCTAGTTCCAGTTAGAAAGTAAAGTAATTCTTACCTATTTTTTTATGTGTACCTGTGACCCAATGTATTAGGCTTGCTCATTATTAGATAAACATTTAGATTGGACTATATCATTCCTAATTTTGCCAGCACATATAAACTTGAACTTTCTAACATTTTTCCTGTATCCCTGGACCTAATGATTTGTTATCCTACAAAACTTTCATGTTGTAAAGGCATTTTTTGGTGGTGGTGGGATACTTTAAATTTAGTTATTGTTTTAGGTATTTTATTTGTTTCTCAGAAATTCTCACCTAGTGGAAACTTGACTGCCCCAACCATGTCCCGCAGAAACTGTCAGCTTGCCTGAGCAGTCCTCTACTCTCAATGAGCATGGAGTTTCTACTCTTAAAAGATGGCTCATCTTCATTTTGGACCACTCTGATTCATGATGTAACAGCTCAAATAAAGGGGTACGGCTGTTCACTGGAATCTGTGCCAGCCCCTATCCATATCATGTGGTTCCTCTATAATGATGCCCTGTCACTAAAAATGGGATTTTGCATGAGTGCATCATATAACTGAATTACCCTGTTGCAAACAGCTTATTTTCTCCCGATTCTTAGTCCAAAAAAATGACACAAGAAATGACATATTAGAAGCCCTTGTACCTTGACTTCATTTTTGGCTTTGCCACAGTTTGCATATGATTACAGATGGTAGAAAATTAAAGTGCCCAGCTTTCAATTTTTTGACGATTATCATCTTGAGCAGAAAGGGGCTTGCTAAGAAGCCAGCACTCCTCTCCGCTGCACGTCATGAGATGATTCAAGGGCTTGGGAGTTAATCTTCAAGGCTGAGAAAACCTGAGCAGCTAAACCTGTTTACAACATCCATGGACTTTGGACTTCTTGAAGCACCTGAGCCTGGAGCGGTGGATGAGTTAGTATTAAAAATATGGCGTGATCTGTCAGCCTATGTTGTGATAAACTGCTGTTGGAGGAACTGACAAGCATTCTAAAAGCTTCATTTCATGAAAAACTCCAGCAACGCTGCTCACCTCTTTGAGCAACTCAACATTCGGCATTTGGACTTAACTGGATACTTAACCCTCTGCTTGTTACAGCTTCCTTTTTTGTGTGTTGATGTTGTTTCTATTAGGAAATCATTCTTTATCAAATTTTTCTGTTTAGAGAAGAGATTTTTTTTTCTTTTTTGTCTTTTCACATTCACAGGTGGGCACATTAGAGTCAGGGGAACAATTTGCAGTGCTTACTTTCTTCTTTGGCATTAGAATTGAACTAGCTGTGGTTTGCGTCTACCGCTTTTTCATAGGTGGTAACAGACATACAACCTGAAAATACTAATAGGCATTTGTTTTCGAAAAGATTCTTTTCTTTTTTTTTTTACTTCTAAGCCTCTATAATCACATCAAAAAGATTCTTTAAAAGCCAGTTTTCTATAATATACACAAAACAACACTCATTAGAGTCAAACAATCAATGTGCTGCATTTCAAAAACATTTATCATCCGACCTCTAGTCTTCATCTTTACCTCTTCTTCCTCAACCCCTCAACGCTTAATTCACGGTTTGCCTGATTATTGCTGTAGCTCCCTAAATGTCTCCCTTCTACCAATACTCGTTCATCTTCCCGTTTCAACCAGGTTACTTTCTGAGAATCAAATGTGATCACCTTAGTCCCCTGCCTTAAACACTCCTAAGGACCGCCTTTGCCTGCAGGATATATCGTGAACTTCATAGCCTGACATAAAAGTCACTCATCATTTGGCCACAACGTGCCTTTCTCCGATTATTTTATTTGTGTTGTTATGCCATTATATTTTGGTGGCTCTTAGAAATGCATACATTCTAATAAGCTAAAAATGAAAGAAGAAATGAATCAAATCAAAGGGATTAATGGTGTTTTATTTTCCTTTTTGCTTTGCCAAGTAGAGAAAATTGCCCTGTCAAAGTGGTATGAAAGTCATCGCTATATTGATGGAGGCACCAAAGAAAATTTTACATGAGAGCACTGTAATTAAGTAGATATGAGAATTTACTTGCCTATTTTCCCTTCTCAAATCCTGTTCTCTGTCTTGGAATCCTGTTGATGGTATAGCATAATTTACATGTAGATGTTTAAGTTTTTATTAGGATAACATCAGCATTACTATGCATGCATTACTTTTATAGCAAGTGAGGAAACATATTTTAAAACTTGAGAAGTTTAGAAAGAATTTAGGCAGTCTATTGTCTCTCCCAATCTGGGCTCCAGCAGAACCAGAAATGAGTTTAGGCTGGCTGGGTCTGAGGTAGATACAGGGAAAAGCAAGACATGAGGGGTATGGAGCAAGGAGTTTTCAGTGGTGGGAACAGCATAAACAAATGTATGAAAACTGAAAACCAGTGTATATGTTTAAATTATAGTGAATAAAAGGGGGAAAAAGGAAATTGTATATCTGGAAGTAGAAAGTAATATGGCCAGAAATGTCTTAAGAACAGAGCATAAAAGATCTTAAATGGCAGGGTAAGGGGTCTGAAAATCATTCAGTGGATAATGGGGTGCTATTGGAAAAGCTTCTGCAAATTTAGTTTGGTTTTCTCCTTGTACATACAGGTGGAGGTGCTGGGTAGGATACTGAATATCTGGGTTTGTCCTGAATCTAATCTTTTCCAGGATAAACTAAAAAAATTTGAAACCCCCACTTTTCATTTGTGGGGCCCTCCACTCTGGAGAGAAGTGGAATCTGCAAAATTAAACTCTTGAATGAACAAGTGATATAAACTTAAATTTCACCTGAGATAATGCACCTGAGTGACTTTGTCAGTGGCCTGCCAGAAGTTGTCATCTGTGTTTCTAGTCACAAAGTGAGCTAGGAGGAGTGATGCATGTGGGATGTGTGAGTAGGTCACAATATTACAACTGCGGGACTTTGTATGGTTTAAGAAGCTGGTGTCAGAAGCTTCCTAGGAGCTTTTGTAGGAAAGCAGAAAACTGAGCTTGTTGAAGCACAGATATCCTGGAGGAGGAGATCTTCCTTGGGAGGCTGGGCCTTGAGAGCTTTGATAACATGAGCTGTATCAATTGGTTAAAATGATAAAAATCATTTGTGTTGAAAATTTGGAAATTGCAAGATAAGTATTAAAGATAAAATAAAAATCATTTGCAGCCCAACCATTCAGCAATAACCACTATTAACATTTTGGCATATATACAGACAGGTGTGTGTGTGTGTGTGTGTGTGTGTGTATGTATGTGTGTGGTCTGTGTGTTCGCCATGCATTAAATGGCTTCATCCTATACATACACAAAGTTTTGTAAGCTGCTTGCCTTATTCTTAAAAATGTGCATAAATATTTTTCAGGTCAATAAGTCTTTTTCCTCTAAGAGATAGCTGAATGACAATCTGAGGTTAACTTACTTTGAGCATAGGTAACTGAGGGCAAAATAGCCACCATAATTTGAGTATTTAGTGCAAATTTTACCTGATAAAAATCAAAGGCTGGGGCATGCCACCTACACTGCTATAAATAATCCTGTGATAAATATAAATTCTTTTGTATATTTACTTCCTTAGGATGAATTCCAAGAAATGGAATTTCAAGGTCAAATAGTTGTGAACAATTTTAAGGATGTTAATGAACATTTGCAAATTGTCTCCCAGGAGATCTCTATAGTTCACATCTCTTGTTTCCCATGTGCAGGTTGATCTTGAAATTTGGGGGATAGCTACTTAATGGATTGATTAATTAGTTCTGTGGATGCGCTATGACACTGCAATGTATTAAGCCCCAGGGCTGCATTGTTTGCTATGGCTGTATGTAGATTGCCACTTCCCTTGATATTTTAGAAATATTTAAATTGGTGTTTAATAGATGATAAATAGCATGCATTATACCCTTTGATTAAATATAAAACATTTATTCTAACTCCTGAAGGTATTGGAAAAATCAGCAAAGCACATGAAAATACTTACTCTGGCTAGTTACACATTTATAATGTAAGAGATACTTTTCATGTGTTTATTAAAGTGGAATCAGATTGCAGAATTCTCAATAATTTAAATGAAATGTTTCCATGGAAGGCACCATATGCTGCCATCTGAGTTTTCTATGTTTTATTAATTCAGGGGAAAAAATCTTAAGAGCTACAGGCAAAACACAGTTGAGCTTAACATTTATTTTGTTGAGTCATTCAAAGAATATGTCCTTATAGGCACAAAATAAATATTGTTGGATTTAGTTTTTAAATCTATAAAAAGGGATGGCCCACTTTCCAAACTAGAAAAAGAATGTGAAGAGAATGCCCTCTCATTGTAGGAAATAGATTCTGTGGGGATGTGATTAACTCTTAGAAATTTTTTTTTTTTTTTTTTTTTTTGAGACAGCGTCTCACTCTGTTGCCCAAGCTAGAGTGAGTGCCATGGCGTCAGCCTAGCTCACAGCAACCTCAAACTCCTGGGCTCAAGCAATCCTTTTGCCTCAGCCTCCCAAGTAGCTGGGAATACAGGCATGTGCCACCATGCCCGGCTAATTTTTTTTATATATACTTTTAGTTGGCCAATTAATTTATTTCTATTTATAGTAGAGACGAGGTCTTGCTCTTGCTCAGGGTGGTTTCGAACTCCTGACCTTGAGCGATCCAC
>CAUYRT010083974.1:0-31572 GCA_963574885.1 Lepilemur ruficaudatus | reverse complement strand
AACTCTGCCAAGGATCATTCCTTTGGAACCTTGTAATTCAGTTCATAATCCAGCCCCAGCACTTTTGGACCTTGTTACTCTCTCTTTTATGCTGTGTTACTTTGGGTAATTCATTTCACCACTCTGGGTTTCCTTTCTGTGTAACATAAGAGAGACAGACTAGAAAATGAGCCTTAATTGTTTTTCTCTTTGTCCATATTTCCATTCATAGTGCTGTACAAATATTCTTTTTGGAAACTTTCTAAATATAAGAATTTTTAAATGACCTTGTAAAATCATATTTCAAGAGGAGGGCTGGTGCTGGGATCCTTGTAAACCTTTTCTTGTCAAGATTAAGAGTATAATTTTACTGCCTGCATGGGGTGAAGATAAAGGGATCATGCCTCTCTTACTAATACACAGTTTGAGGTATAAGATTTTTTTCCTTTTAGCAAAAGTATTACCAATTCTTTTTAATCTAGAAAGCAGAATGTCTTTATCACATCCTTAAATGGATATGGTTGTTATATACCAAAACTATTTCTGTCACTTAATATCATGAATGTATGTTCTGAAACATGGTTTCCTTTCTGAAAGAAAGAGATTCTTTTGTTATGGTCCAGTAACTGTTCTAGCGCCTGTCTTGCTGAGCCCCCAGCTCTGAGGTCATTAAGCACTGATCTGGCAGCAAACCTGCATTTCTGCAGCCCAGTGGGAAGAATTGGTTCTTGATGTGGAACAAGTAGGAGTCAATCCCGAAGATATTCGTCTCTTCCTTTTGAAGTCTAAAATTTTTAAGTAACCGTTTTACTCTGTGCCAATTGTATTGTCTGCCCCTTTACATTAATTCTAGTCCTAGATTTTTTTTTTAATTGACCATGCACCATTTAGTCTTTGCTGAAATTATGCTGGAAATTCCTTAGCCTGCTTTGGGAAATTCAGAAACTACTGGCAGAATGTGCAAACCTTTCTTTATGGTTTATTCATGCAAACTGACTCAGCAGAGGCAACCCAAACAAAGTTTGGTCGTGGGGATTGAGAAAGGGAGAAGCAACATTCACATGGCATGCGGCACACTGGATGTTGTAAGACCAAAATCATTTGGGCTCTCTGCTGGAGCAGTGGATTTTTCTCCATGCGAAGTTCTTATCTACTGCAGAGGAAGATTGGGTTATATAAGAGTAAACAAACATTGCAGATTGCAGATATTCTGATTCTGCAATGAAATAACATTTCAGACCTCAGTGTTATGAACTCTTAACTGAGGAAGTCTAGGCACTGGGGAATTTCAGAAGAAACAAACAAACAAATATATAAATACCCCTAAGCTTTGTTGTCCTGTGCTATATTTTCTGCATTAATAAATTTAGGATTTTGATAATTGTTCGTAATGTAATTGGAAGTCTACATGTCTGCATAATAAAATGTGAATATATAATTCTAACTAATTAGAAGGGATAAGGAAAGGTTTTCAAATTTGATGCATGGGAGAAAATTATATATTAAGAAGTTAGAAAACAGCAGAGCTCTAACGGGTTTCAAGATTATCCTATTACTTTATTTTATGGTTATAGAATTAAAGGCATAGAAAGGTTGAGTGACTCTTGCCCATATTTACTTATGGAGTCACATATACTGAGTTTTGGTAGGTCCCCGGGGTCTCATTACTCAATATTCTCTTGAATATTAAATAGATATGTAGCAGAAGAAGATTATGTTAAAGCCAACATTTACTTTTGCAAACTGAAACAAATGACACTTTTTCAATTGTCACAAAAATGTATTAACTGAAGATATGTGGAGTTTAATGTTACTTTTGCTAATTGGATGAGAAAAAGAAAGCCATATGTTAAAATAACTAGATACTGAGCTAGGATTACAAACTGTAGTTTTGCATGAAAACTTATGACAGAAAAACTTAATGGGGAAAGGAAGATATATGGAAAATGATCAAAGTAAAAAAACATTAGTAGGTCAGATAAAATAAAGGTAAAGCCAAAACAAAGAAGACAAGAAAACTGAGAATTTTAGCATTCATTATTCTTAGAAATAATCTAACTATGGCATTGTGGGGGTGTGGAAAGATGTTTTCTCAAAGAATCCAGGAGAATTTTCTCCTGTGAATGTATAATAGTATGCATATGTGAGAGGAAATTCTTTGAATTTTGGCAGTATTCTTAAAGCAATTAGCTGTAATGGCAATGGTTATGGGCCCATTTTTACATAAACTAAATAGAAAACAATATAATTAGGTAAATTATTATTATCTCTGAGTTAGGGGAAATATGAATGATGGAAAGAGGGAGAGACTTTCAGATTTTCACACCCAAAAGTCTTGGTCAATGGTGATATATTGATTAAAATAACCAATGTATAAGGTGAATTAACTTCTTTGAAGTCCATCAGGGCATTATTTTGGAATATTAATCATATAGCAGAAAAAAATTGAACAAATGATATAAAGATTACCTGCCACAGGATAAGCTTTATATCCAGAGACTGTTGAGGAAGAATATATGTAATGCATAGAATGATCATTATTGTAATGTGTGTATTGAACCCATATGAATGTGTTGGACTGCATCATTTTTTTCTTTTCAGTAGATATCAAACTGGGGTGTCTAGATATGCATGTATATTTTAACAAGAATAGAATTCCATAGCTGTAAAATCTATAAAACTCATGTATAAAATTAATCTGAGAATGGGCCATAGGTATAATTTCAAAACATACTTTTTGCCTCCCTTTACAAAAGAAAGGCATAGCTTTTACCCATTCTGATCTTCCCTTGGAATCTTACATACCTTACCTTGTAATGTACAAAATCTATGGGGGCATCTAGACAATACAATGTATTTATTTCAGTAACCTCCTTTAATCAATGCTTCTTTGTGTATAACATATTTCTTCTCAGGGTAAAGAGCTGCATTAAAAAATGGAGTATTTAAAACCATATTAGAATATTCTTAAATCAGATATATGATAGAGTGGGGCAATGCAATGATGATGGTTTTCATTTAATGACATGTTCTCTTCCATCTTCTGACAACTGTCAAATAGTTTAACTGCTCCCGAGAGAAAGGCTTATTAAAGAAAAGAGAAGGAGCAAATGAAAGAAGTGTTGAAGAGTGTGGTTCATTAACTCATTTATAAAACAAACTTATGGCAAGACTCTGTGCCTTCGCTAACTGTTAATTTATCTAAGAATTGGAATTCGTAAGTGAGATAAGTGCCAAGGTGTCACATTTCAATAGCTACATTTGAATTTAAAAATGGTATCAGCTACTTTTTTTGACAGAGAGTAAGCCTGATTAGGTTAATTTAATGAGAATTCAGCCTGCCAGTGAGGTTATATATTATATATTTTCTGCAAATTTAATGATCTAAATTTGTAGCTTCAAGACTTTTGTATTAATACATTTAAAGTTAATGAAGAGATTAAAAATTTCATTAAAATATGACACTGATCAAGATGTATTAAATAAAAATTTTGGTTTTTCTAATTCCCTCTTAATTTATTGACTTTAAAAAATGGCTCTGAGTTTTTAAAAAAAGTGTATAAATAGTACATGTTTGAAAGTCTTTGAAAAAAGTTTTTGATATATATTAAAATACATGTGTATATACATTTGGTATATGTATTAGTTTATTTTGGGGAAAATATTTAGATATGATTGTCTTACAAAAAGTGTCCTTATTTAATATATACAATTTAATTAGCTTGAAATCAGTATATACCAGTGAAACCATCACCAAAATCAATGCCATAAACGTATCCATCACCTCCAAAGGTTTCTTCTCTGCCTCTTTGTTTTTTTATTTTTCTATGACAAGGGCACTTAACCTACGATATACCCTCTTTGCAAATTTTTAACTATACCATGCAGTAGTCTTAACTAGGGGCACTGTGCTGTTCAGTCAACCTCTAGCACTTTCTTATCTTGCATAACTTGCCCTTTCACCAGCACCTCCCTGTTTTCTCCTCCTCCCAGCCCCTGGCAGCCACCATTCATTCTACTCTCTGCCGCTATGATGTTGACTATTTGATACCTTATGTAAGTGGAATCACATAGAATTTGTCCTTCTGTGTTGGCCTTATTTCACATAGCATACTGCCCTGCCTGTCCATCCGTGTTGTTACAAATGGCAGGGCATCCTTCTTCTACCCCATTTTCTTTATGCATTCACACATCAATGGACACTTAGGTTGATTCTATATCTCAGCTATTGTGAATAATGCTATAATGAACATGGAAATCAGATGCCTCTTTGAGATTCCAATTTCAACTCCTCTGGATGTATACTCAGAAGCGGTATTGCAGGATCGTATGGTAGTTCTATTAAAATATTTTTTAAAATTTTTTGAGGAATTTCCATACTGTTTCCCATGATGATTGTACTAATTCACTCCCCCATCAGTCTGCAAGGATTTCACTTTCTCTGCATCGTCACCAATGTGCTATCTTAAAAAAAATAATAATAGCCATCCTAACAGGTGTGAGGTTATATCTCATTATATCTCATTTGATTGACATTTCCCTGATGACTAGTGATGTTGAAAACCTATTTATATACCTGCTAGCCATTTGCATGTCTTCTTTGTAATCCCATTCTACATGTAAAATAACTGAAACAAGTAAAATTTTGCTAGAGGTCACTCAGGGAGAAAGGGGATGAGCCAGGATTCAGATCCAGTTTATCTGGGTCTAAAGACCAGGTTCTTAACAACTACAAGGGGAAACCTCCCCAGCTTTGGGAGTCTTTGATTTTAAGACTTGGGACATCAGTGGTAAATATGGGTACAAAAAATGTGCCATTAATCTACATTTTATGTGTTTATGATAAATAATTACAGTTTATGATATATTTTATGAATCTATAATAAATATACCAATGACAGTACATATGAGAGTTCATCAATTATAATAATAACCATTTATCACATTCAGAGAATTCATTTGAGATTTTACAAAGAAGTAAGAACAAAAGAAGCTAACAATGGTTTCGCTGGAAAACTTCTTTGTCAGTTGCTTTATCTTTGCAGTCTGTTTCCTCTTTCAATTATCAGGAGTCTGTGTAAAAGTCTCACCTCTGTTCCTTTATTCATGTCAGATTCTCTCTCCCTGCAGAATATTGTGTGTGTGTGTGTGTGTGTGTGTGTATGTGAGGAGGGGGGAGGGAGAGAGAGGGAGAGAGAGGAAACATAGTTAATGAAAACTTCTGGCTCTTGTAAATGATACATTCAACTCTCATGACTAAGGTCTTTTTTTGGTTTTAGTTCATAAATGCCCTAGAAAGAGCTCTGATTAGCTTAGTCTGGCACAGATGCCTGTAAGACAAATCATGTGTGAATAAAATCTGTGTCAGGTATTACAAAATTGAAAATTCTTATTTAATCATATGATTTTAATGGCACTAGGAAATTAGGTTGACCACACACAGCTATCCAAAAGAATACTTGCTATGGTTCGAATATTTATGTCTTCCTGAAAATTAAGGTTTTGAAATTTAATTGCCTATGCAATAGTATTAAGAGGTGGGGCTTTTAGGAGCCGCTTAAGTCCAGGAGGCAAAGGCCTAGTAAATGGGATTAATGGCTTTATAAAAGAGACTTCACACAGTGCTCGATGTCTTACCCTTTTGTCTTCTAGCATATGAAGACGCAGCAGCGTGGGGCCATCTTGGAGTCGGGAAGCCGCCCTCACCAGACACCACTGACAGCACCTTGACTTCAGACTTCTCAGCCTCCAGAACTGTGAGAAATCAATTTCTGTTGTTTATAAATGACCAAGTTGGTAGTCTTTGTTATAGAAGCACAGAGACTAGGATAGTAGCTTGTACACATTTCAAATTACTGCCTCTCTCTATGTAATATCATTTTTTCAGAGATGAGAAAACTGAGGATCATAAAATATCAGGTGAGATGCCGAAGGAAATATTGCTGATAAGTAACTGAGGTTTCATTCAGGTGGCTGCCTTTAAAGGTCCATGTTGTTATATTCTGCAGTGTACACATTTCAAAAAAATGCAACATTTACTTCTTCAATAAATACCAAACAATAGCTTACTTTATTAGTCCTGGTCCTCTAAAAACTGACCCGAGGGCAAGGATTAAAGTGCTCACACCTTATTTGGAAGGTGTAAAACAGAACAGCAAGTAAAAAGGAAGTTGAACAAGGACAGTTAAAAAGCAATGTGAACAAGGGTATTATTTCCTAGGCTGATGCTTCCCAGTGAGCGGCAACAGTAACAGCAGGTCACACAAAGGCACATTTACTTGGCCTGCAGAACTTAGCAGGAAGGACTACAGTGAGCAACCAACTGCCTTCTGGAGTAGTCCATGGAAGAGGAGAAGAAAGAGGAATTTCTTTGCCGAACTTCTTCGTATCTCCTATTTCCCGTTGGTTAGAGTTCATTCCATCTGATATTAACTTCCCCTCACGTCAGATTTCCACTGCATGGCCACTTAAGTCACTGTGCATAATTTCCTTGACCGCAACCGTTGCTATGGCATTTCACTCAAATTTGAAAGTGGCGGAGAAGATCCAGAAACAAAACAAAATAAAAATACAAAACGAAATACAACACAACACAGAGAACAGCAAGCTGGCGATGCTTTGCTGTCCCAGAACAAGTGACCGTGCCGTGGTGTGGCAGCATGGGCCGGGTCGTGAAAAGTGCATTCAGAAGTAAAGAGGCAGTGAAGGGAAACTAAACAAGCAAATGAGATTTATTTGATGCAGTCTAGTTCTGTGTAAGATGCAATTTATCTTACACAGTCTACTTCTTCCACCACTCAGATGCAGTGTGTGCCCCCATTATATAGAGAATCCATTTTCAATATCGAGCCTTCAATTTTTTATAAATATAAAGATGCCTTCACTCCTTCTGAAAGGGCAAGTGCACATTCAAGTTGCAAGCCAGTCACAATCTCCTGGAAGACTCTGGCAGGCAAGGGGGCTAGTGAAAGAAGAGACAGTCTTTGCTGCTTTCCCTGGTCCTGTGACCATAATGAATATTCATTATCTTCCTTATCCCCTACCTATTTTATATTTGCCTCTCGTTTGCTAATATGGTAGATGGTCTGGCTTATACTACCTGTATCTTTATTCTTCATTTTTAGAATTCTTGCTTGCCCTGCCCTAATTGTGCTGTGGTTTTTGTTATCACTTTGGTGGTCTTTACTAAAAATGGAAGTACAAAGAGAAGCACCAGTGAATTTGCTAAGTGCTGGACGTGTTTATCTTCAGCTTCACTGTGTAGGAGCAACTTTAGTTCCTTATGTACATGAGATCTATAACTTGAGCTAGTGATGTAACTCCTTTCTTTCTATTTTGTTCCACAATATGAGGAGCTCAAAGTTACCAGATAATAAGCACAACTTCTAGTTCAGTAGGATTTTTATTATGTTCCATGTAGGAAGTTTTATCTTCCTGGGAGCAAGGAATTGTTATCTAGAAGACCTTAAGATTGTAGAAAAGGGAAGCAAAACTTACATAAGTGGGTGAACAGTGTGGTAGTGTGTGATCTGGTATATCAGTGACAAGGGCAATTCCTATTCACAATTTTTTGTTCTCGGGTAAATGTATTTCATCTATAAAAGACATAGTAACATGCATCTATCACCAGTTCAATGCTTATATTGCAACTTCAGGTATAAAGGACAGTACCCCAACTCCACAAATTTTTTCCCCTTTTGGCACCTTGACTGTATCTTCAACAGACCATTCCCTGATTCTAACAGGTCTACAGTATCATGGTAAAATAAATTGTCTCATGGTCATAAGCACGTTGTCACATGTTTTTGCTGTAATGTAGGTAGGTCCCTTGGACTGAAGAAATGTACATGGTACCATGTGAATGGTAAGTACTGGGATAGTGGTGTTGGTAAAGGTACTGTAAGCAAGGACAGAACACCTATGTCTGGAGATTGTATCAAGTTCTGGGAGGGTAAGTTGCCATCCTCCTTCTGCCCTTGAACAGGGTTTAGAAATTATTATCCTACAACCAAGCAGGGATGGTGCCTTATTCAACATTCAGAATTGTTGTCTGCTGCTGGTAGGTTAAGTGTGAAGCATGACAAAACCCACATCAGTCTTAGTGAAGGAGAAGGGACAAAACACATTACTGAGCCTATGCATAGCCTTCCCTCTTGCCATCATGCATGCTCTATTCATGAGATCTTTCCATAAGCACTGCATGCCTGGAAAGTCAGGCGCCTGACATGTATACATAGAACTTACAGAACTTGTTATGTCCTCCACCTGTTGTTTTTCCAGAGCCCACTTTGAGCTTTGAAGAACATGCCCTTCGGTTGGCCATAATGTGAGAATAAATTATCCTCACACATTAACCCCATGTCTATAATCCTGTCTAAATAGTTCTCTTCCAAATGCCCTTGTCTCTTTCTTCTTCCAGTTTTAAGTCTTTTAGGACTGAATAATCAGCAAAGCCACTCATCACTGCTCAGGAGTCAGTGGACAACGTACCTTAGATGCATCCCCCTCCATATAAAGTGAGTGGCGAAGCTTTCTCTCAGCTCTGTACTCTGACGGATTTCCCTTTCAACACCATCCTTCACGGACAGTCCTTGATAGAGCTGTCATGGGGCGGCTCTCCCCGTTTGGCTAGCACCGGCACGTCATGCCAGCCCACCTGTGAAGCTGGTAGAGCCCTTTCCTCCTCTGTTCATTGTTCATAAGGGACACACCAGAGGCGTGGGGTGAGAGAAATGCAGCAGTGCAAATGTAGGCCAGCAGTCCAGGCCACTCTTTTGATATGATCTACTTGTTTATTCCAGACCTGCACAAACCCGGAACAGCAGGATCTATTAGTCACTGCCATGGATTCCTAAGGGTCAGGGCTCCCTGACTGTCATTTTGACTTTGTGTCCCTTGTGGAAATTATGTCTGCCCTTCCTCTGATGACTAAGTACTGTCATCCAGTTTTGCTGTTCTAGGATTCTACGATTCCCTAATATTAGGGAATCCAGGTCAGTGGTGGTATCCCTCACCATAAATTCCAGCTTGCAATAGCTGGCCACCAGCCTTGCTCTTCTCCAGTCCAATTCCCTCCATGCCAGTGCATTCTTAACTACCTGGGGAAGGAGATATCCCCTGGATCCCCCCGCCCCAGGGCACTTAGGTACCGGTTTCTCAGAGGACATATAATAGCTGACCCTAACTGTGTTTACTAGGTTTTTCCCAGCACAGGGCTTAAAAATTTGTTTGTATGTAGTTTTATTATATTTATTTTTTCCTATAGCAGTCCTGTACTTCCCCTCTCCAAGTGAACCCTGCCTAGACATGGCGGTGCTCCTGGATGCAGTGAGGGCTACTTAGGTAGTTCTCAGGGAGAACAAGTGTATCTCGCAAGCACCAATTTCAGGTGAAATAATTACCCATTTTTACAGGAAAGGAGGTTAGGCTTTTCAGGCAAGGAGTAAAAAGCTGCTTCTTTCATCAAGGACTGCTCAGGCTAATTTGTTCCATCCAAATACCTCTATCCCATGTCTTTTAGATCTAACTTTTCCTTATCAGATGCCTGAATTGTACATAGAAAATCTGTCAAGTCTGCACAGTTATTCTGATTTATAGCTTTGTTATCCTCATAATCACCTCTTGGGCCAAAATTTTAAAACAGTCTCTCTTGAGGCTGAAATAGATAAAGGTTTCTTTTAAAGGTGTCACAGTAACCCTCTGGCTTTTAAAGCACGCTCTGAGTTGGCAATTGACATTTCTGAGCTTATTGCTTTTCTTTGTGTAAATATCTAGTTGTGCCAGAAGCAGCCAGATTATTCCATAATCTTAAATTTCCATGCCTATTTAAATGCCATTTTCACTTGCTATTTTATCTCTTAATGCTTTACCCTCGTTTTGTCTGTTAGCCCAATTTTCCACAGGTAAAAGAATAAGTTCAATATTACTATGTGACAGGAGTTGTTAGAATCCTTCCTATTAACAGTAATGGGGTCCCTATTTCTTTTGTGCACTCTAAATGCAAAATCACATCTTAAGGGTGTATTGTGTAGGACCACCCCCATGCTAATTGCCTTAATTCTAATCCTCCAAGGAATAGAACCTGAGGCGAGAGTTAAGGTGTTGACAGTTTGTTTACATGAAGCAATTGGGGATTCTATGTTACCATGCTGACTACCGCTCCACTATGGTTCAAGGAAAGGCACAGCAGTTTGCTTTGTGGATGTGTTTGCTCATTGTGCAGGACTTCGCAGGAGAGACTGGATGGATAGCCATTCTTTGGAGAAGTCAATGGCAGTGAGGAAGGAAGGAAATGAAATCCTCTACCATATCTCCTGTTTTCTGTTAGTCAGAGTTCATCCCATGGGAAACTAACTCTCTGCCTTTTCAAGTTGCATCCCTTGGCACTTTAGGTAGTTGCTCATGTTGCCAGATCCAATGCCATATACTGTGTTGTTCCACCTGCCACCCTGAAGTGTTGGAAGGTGAGAAACTCCTGGCATTATGCTGCTTGGGCTGGCATGCACTCCCAGGATGAGTGGTTAATCAGCTCTGTTGTTTGCTGCACGGGTTTGTACGTAGATAAGACATTAGGCCAAAATAAGGCCGTTGGAGAAACTGGGGAGCCGTGTAAACTTTTTGCCTGTAACAGCCCCTCCTCCCTGAAATCCCATACTTAACTATAATTATTTTAGGAAACCATTAACATTTTACATACTTGTGTTCTTCACTGGACCAAGAGTTCCTGAGGGGAAAAACTCAATTGTTTATTTATCTTTGTATTCCTAGGGATAATACAAGCACAGTGCCTGGTACAAAATTTACTCTGAAATAATCATACTTATAGGTAATGTAGGCCAAAGTTTCATAAAGATACCAATTTTTAGTATGGTTTCTAAACTAGCTCATCTTAACCTTTGCTTTCCCAAGAAGAGAATTGCTTTAAGAACAGTGAATCTATGTTTTCTTAATTTGAATGACAGGTTATTGAATTCATGGCTCCATGATTCATGGCTGATTCATACTGAGGCCCAAGTGTGGGCTCATAATTCTTTCCCTAACAACCCAGAACCAAGCTCAGACAAAGCCAGAATTATTAACAGAACATTTGTGTAGTAAGGAGAACAGGAAATATGATTTAAATGGAGAGTACATTGAAATTAGCTTGATCTCATAATTATGCCCTGTAGTATCTAGAAAGGCAAGGAGGAACGGTTCATTAATATAAAAATATTATTGGATAATCATAAGTATTCAGGGATCACAGTGCCATTTTAAAAAGTTCACTTTGCCTACTGAATCTCTAATCAGGCTATCAAAGTCTGAGTCTCCTGAACAACTGATTTTTCCTTTTTCTCTTTTACTCCTGGAACGTTCTTTTCCCACCTCTAGTGACTATACCTGTTTTTATGGGGTCAGAAACATTTTATAACATAACTTGATGTTTTTGTGTCGACAGAGTTCTTCACTACCTTCTTTTTTTTCCCCATTTAACCAAACACCTATCTCCTAAAAATAGTGGATAGGGCATGAAAATAATGAGGTGAGTTGGAGTGGGAGCTCAATGAAAAAAATTCTGTATTGCCTCACTTATTCTATAATGAAAAACATTTAATGTAAAATGAATTTAAATAATTTTCTATGTGACATACCTTTTTGGCTGATAAGGTAATGATGGAAGTTAAAACCTCAAAATGTGTCTTTAGCATAGGCTTTGCTTTATGCTTAAGAATTTTATATGCTTGCCTAACATTCCAAATTTGGATATATAGATTTTCCTGTCCAAATTAAAAATTGGGATTATAAAATTAAAATATAGACTTTGTATTCCTAATTACCATGTATTTTATTCCCTAGTTTATTTGGACTAACATGAAAATCAGGTCTGTAGGATATTAATGAAATAGATTATATTTTTTATTTGATGATTGCTAGCCAGCTGCTTCTAATTTGCTCTCTTGAAACTTCCTGTTGAAACAATACAAACGAGAGGTAGGGTTTTGTTGTAATGTGTACATTGCTTCTTTATTCAGCCCACCTGGCCTTATTCCTGTCTGTGGTACTGTTATAATATAGTGGCTCTCTGATGTAAGAGTTGCAAAGATCTTCACTCATATCTGAATATACATTATGTTACTATTCTTAAGTTTTCATTCAGAAAGATGTTTAATGACATCTTTCATTTTCCTCCAATTCAGAACTGTTCAGTAAATCTGAGAGTTATATAGGCATCTTGCCACCTCTGGTATATGACTAAACTAAAGCAGATGATAAATTCTGTTTTTATTATTGCTTATTAAAGGGATAAGGTTTAGTACAAATAATATTTTTGCACTTGATTATTAAATTATTGCCAAAGACTTTTATGATCCAAATCTCATTTTTTATATATACATTCCTTTAACAAATAAGGGGTACTTATTATAGAAGTATTAATAAACTATAAACTGGGGACACATGGATAAAGAAATTACATAAACTCCTCACCCTGTTTGTGTTTGCAATCTAAAAACGATGACAAGTATCTATCTCTACTTATTTCCACAAAAAAAAACTTTATTGTTACAAACTACATAATTGCAAACTGTTGCAAATGCAATGAAGGGAAAGTATAAGACAGGATGATGTGAGAGCTATTCTTGCTATTAAGCTATTTTCTCTTCTGTAAACCCACCCTTTCATTGGCTTTGTGATGCTTGGGCAGGGACTGGGATAACTGTTTCTTCTTTGCAAATTGGATCTCTTTTAGCTTTGACTGATAGGAGGCACTAGAGGGAAACTTGCAGAAAGAAGTGATGGTTCCTTTGTCTGTTTGCTATTTCTGTTAGAAAACTCTCAGCAAATTCCAGACAGGAACAATCCCAGGCAGGAATTGTTATCAGTAGCAACTGTTTGCAGTTTGCAGGTTTTTTCACATTTCCAGAGCCTGCCACATTAGAACTCCATCAGAAATAACAAAACTAGCAGGACAGTGCTATTAATATTTCCTCAAAGGTCTGGAACTCTACCCACTGGGCAACTCCCCTTCCTAACCAATAAGAATTTAAAATTCTGGTAAGTCTGATATAACCTCTTTTTTTTGTTTCTGTGGCCCTGAAGTGGTAGCTGACTTCTGCAATTGCTATCTCTGTATTTTCAGTTCTTCAGTAACTATACAACAATTCATCATACTAAACCCTATGTGTTTCAATATCTTGTATGGTTTCCATGTCCCTGTCTAATTGACATAAGAACATTTAACAAGGGTACCTCCCATTAATGAAAATATGGTAAAGAAAGACTTCCCTAAGTGATTTTTTACTGAGAGTTAAAGAAGTACCACCGACCCAAATCAATCACCTGATCTTTAGGTCTGTAGTAACACTGCCTTGAATGCTCTATTTGAAAGTTCTATAGGCATCTCATACTGGTCAGATTAAAAATAAAATCGATGTTTCTTTATACTTTGATCCTTATTTTCACTCCTTCCTCAGTCTTCCCTATACCAATGAATGGCATTGTCATCTACTTAGTTACTCAAATAAAATACCTGGAGATTACTCTCCACTCTGTGTTCTTTCAGCCACATAAACAATCAGTCAGTAGCTAAGTCATTTCTATATTTAAATAGGCCTAATATCTGTTCACTTTTCTTCATCGTGAGTTACTACTTCTGTCACATTCCTGGTCTGGCTTGTCAGGGGCGGTTTCTCCTTGTTCTTCCTGACGATGGGTTTTGTCTCATTAAATCATTTTCTACTTTGAATTTTCTACACATTTAAACGTAGAAATTTAATCACACTATATTTCCTTACTTAAATCCTTCCAATAATCTCAGTGTTAACCTAAAGATGAAGTCAAAACTAATCTTTCATGATTTAGTAACTACTAACTTTGAAAAAAATCTTAAAAGGAAACAAGATTTTATAACCCTTTCACTTTGAGTCTAGTACACTGTCACAAACACTGATGAAACCATATTAATTATTATTTTATAGAATTTCAGAATGAAAGCTGTAAAATAAATTATTTTATGGCTGTAAATATTAATATTGCTAATTAGACTCCAAAACTTCTCTTCCAAAAATAAAACATCTCATGAGTTTGTAATTTTTTTTCCTAAAAAATTGGTATTCCAGTGAAGCCAAGTCTATGAGCACAAAGTGTGTGTGATTATTTCAAATCTATGCTTGGCCCTCTGAGCCCCAGGGTCAGAAACCCTCCTATACGAAAGTCTTAAAAACAAGGTAACAACTGGGATAGAACCGCACTTGGGAAAGTGTACACAGGCTGCCTAAGTTTGACTCTCAGCTATGCCCATTACCGTATGCGGCACCCTGTGCAAGTGACTTGTGTGTGTGTATGTGTATTTATTCACCTATACAACGGGAAGAATAAGAACATGTACCTACCATAATTGATAGAAAATTAAGTTACTTAATATATTGAAAGTGTTTAGAATGCTGTGTGGCAACTAGCAATTGCTTGATGTTGTCATTAAATTACGTGTACCTATGTATGGCCTTATATAAATATTTACACATGTAAAACTATACAGATACACAGTAAAGACAGTGGCCAATTCTCAATATTCATTTTAGTTGACCCATCGGGGCATTGGATATAGTTGATGTTCTTTACTTGTTGAAACGCTTTCTTAGCTTGGCTTCCAAGGCAGTATCTTCACTTGTTTTTCTTCTGATTTCTCGGGCTTCCTTTCCCGTCTCAGTTACAATTGCTCACTCCTCCCTGTCCTTTTGACATCTAAGCTTGGAAGTACCCTAGAGCTCAATCCTTAGGTTTTGCTGTCTTTGTCTATTACTCTATTTGTGATCCAATTCAGTCTCTTACTTTGAATGCTATAAACATGTTTGACTCAAATTTATATCAACATTTTAAACAAGTCCCTGAATTTGTTATATGGTTGTGTACACTTGAACAGTTATCTACTGATGTCTTCACTTACGGTAGAAACTTAAACCTTCATGTGTTTAAAAGGGAGCTTCCTAGCTTACCTTTCCAAACCTACTACCTCTATAGCCTGGTTTGGCCAAAGGCCACAAAACTCTTTAGAAGTGAAGATAACAGATAAAATTTTATCACTTTGTTATATATACTCTACCATTTATTTGTTGAGTGTTTATTGAAACATGTCTAATTTATTCTGAAAATTATTTTATATACATAGAAAGAAACTATTCATTCCTTAATTGTGTTTGTATTGTTGTCTATGCTGATAATTGCTGGACATCCTGAAAAGCAAAATGCCAAAATGCATGACATTATTTTGCACCTGCAATGTGTACTAAAAATAAACTATGTTTAGTCAAGAAATTGTGGCCATGTCATGGTCACAGAAGACATCAAAATAAAATTTAAGTTGTATGATCATATTTTATAATATTAAATTTAACCACAAGTAATTTTTTAAAAATGTATTATTTGGCTAAAAATTAATCTTTCATTGAATGCTGCCAAAAGAGGAAGCAGGATACACACAGAAATGAATGAATGCTGTTCAGCTTGCAAAAATATACTTGAGATCATTAGAACTAAACCCATATAGAGGGGTATCAGATGTAAAGTTTGGATGCTAAAGATAGCAGAAAAGGCAAACTTTACATACAGTCATAAATGTCCTCCAAATTTTCTTATGAAGAAACCATTTGAAAATAAACATAGTCATCCTCTTTAAAGCTAATACAGACAATTTTACTTTCTCTATCAGGATGGGTAGCTATTTCTTTGATTAAGCACCAGATGAAACAGTCAAGGTTTCGTTTTTAACACCAAATAATCAACATAATGAGACATTCACATTTTGATAGAAACTTAGGTACTTGAGAATTTCAACTTAAAAAGGGAAAACTATTAATAGATTCATATTTTCTATATCACACTTTCAGGCATAGGCTCATTTCTTTCTCTCTTCCCCTCTTTCTCCCCCCACCCCTGATTTAGTATTTTGCTAGGCACACATATTTAAATTTCCTAAGTGAAACATGATAATGCTATGACTGTACTGTAATGCAAAGTAGACCTTCCTAAACGTCATACATGAAAAACTTTAGCAAAGAGATTTATATGGAATTATCAGTACTGTCTTGCAGTGTACATTTCCATCAGTTAAAATTATTTACACTTGTTAGGTCTTATTTTACTTTTTTCATCACTGTGTTTGTTGCCAAAATAAATACTTTAGTCCTGTTGGAAATTCACGAAAGCATGAATCTAATAACGTAGCCTGAAGGGATTCCCCAAGTGCATGCATTGTCACTGTGATGTTGATTAGACTTACAAGGACTAGGTATAATTTTGAGAGGAAGTGGATATCATTTTGCCTGTTGATGAATGTATGTGAATGACTTTGCTTTTAGGCTGAATTTTTAAGGTATACAATATAATATAAATATCTAAAAGTTTAATGATAGTAAAATGATTTTTCCTTCTGTTCTTCTCTCTTTTTCCATTTCATTGACTTTAAAATACAAAGTATCTCTGTAATCAATCTTTAGTAATTTTTTACAAGTTAGGCCAACCTGATTTTATCAATTTGTCAGTTGAAAAGTTATCTGTAGTGATAGTAATCGATATTTATGATTAAGTTGATGTGTAACATCTTCTTTTAGTGTGATAATTTGGACTTTGGAGTGTGAAATAAAGGGGTTCTTGTATAGATTCTGCCATTACTTGTACATTTAAAGCAAGTTGCTTAATTCTTTACAGATATTTCTTTCTTCCAGTAAAGGACATAGGTGAATATTCTCTCTTGGAACAGTTTTTAGGATTGTCATAGAAATGAATGTTTTGAAAACTGTGAGCAATTATTGTTTATAACACTCTAAATTCTGAAATGTTTAAAGTAATTGCAGAAGAGAATTCTTTTTGAGTCAAGTTGTATAAATTGTGGACCATAACTGAAGGATTTCTTAGGCAAAATTGTTTTCTAAGCCAACAGGAATTGCTAATGTCAGATGAGGCAAAAAAGAAAGTAGATGTTTGGATCTCCTTTAAGCAATAGAATGGCAAATGCCACATATTATTTGGAAAAATAAATAAACTGATCATTTGTATGGGATATTCCATGTTTTTCAAGCTGATATAGATGAAATTTTAATTTTTCTATGAGAGAGAAATCCAAGAAGATTTGTAGCAAAAGATTAAAAACAACAGGGACCATCTCTAAGCCCTATTGTTAGCAAATGCCATTTTCTTTCACTACCAGCAAATAGTATCTCCTGCCTTTCTTTCCCGGGCTATCCTTGTTCCAGTTTATAGGACCAATTTTGACCTTAAGCAAAAAATTTTTAAACAGCAAGCTTTATGGGGTTGTGTTTAATAGTATAAACTTGGGAGCCACAATGTATGTATGTTGTATTGCCTTTTCACTGACATCTGTATTAGTCAATTTTGCTGCACTGACAAATAATCCTCAAATCTCAGTGATTTACGTTAACAAACATTAATTTCTTAGCTGAAAGTAGGCTGTGATTTGGCTAAAGGCTGTTTCTACTCCAGGCATTTTTTCGTTCCAGCACCCTGGGAGGAAGGAGACTGAATGTAGATCATACTCTCTGCATGGTCACACCTTAAAGCTCATGCTGCGTCTTAAAGCTTTCACTCAGAGATGTTGTACATCACGTCTGCTCACTGGTCAAGATGCCACATGGCCACACCAAAACTCAGTGAGGCAGAAGAGTGTTCCCTTACCACAGGAGGCATGGCAAATCACATGGCAATGGGAAGAGTGAGATAACCTTCTTTCAGGAGGGAGGGAATAATTATAAACACAAATAAGAGTTTGCTGCCATTTATTACCACATTTAAAACATCCCTGCACACAAGACTGTGCTGGCTCCAGTGTTTGCTTCTTTCCTGATCACCTGGATAGGGGAATTAACTTGTTTTATGAGCTTGTTTTGAAGAACTGGAAAAATACCAAACACACAGAAGAGAGCACGCAGCACCTCAGCATCTGCCGGACGCCCCTTCAGTATTCACCACATTCCAAGAAGTCAGATCAGACCAGCCTAACAGAAAACAATGGCTCTGGAAAACAACCGCCTTCCATCTTATAACAACAAATACTGTGGAAAACAAACCACCTTCCGTTATCATTTTGCAACAGCAACTTTTCTGCTCTTTAAAAATTTCAATAAAAGCCCTAGCCACTCAATCTCGGGGCACGGCATTTCTTCTCCCTTTCATGCGTGCCCTTTCCTCCCATGGAAAGTAAAATAAAACTCGCTTCAAAGCCTATCTTCACCTTTGAATCGAGAATTCTTTCTCGGCCTGGGGTACATGCTCCCGCCCTTTCAATTACCACATGTTAGATCATGCCCCCGTCTCCTACGACACTTTCCGAAAACCATTTGAAACTCACTGAATGGAAATTCTTCTGAGTTCAAGGAACTGAATATATATATTCTTTCTTCATCCTACTGGGTCTCTTTCCAGCTTCTGTTTTGTTTTTTTAACCTGCACCAGTAAAACAGAATTTCCACAGTGTAAATGTTTTTTCCTCTATTCCTATTATCTCCAGACATGTCCAGACCTCCGACTGCCTGTTTGTTATATGATAAAACCTTTTGAAATCATGGGCTGTATGTACATTTCAGGGAATTTAACTCTAATGGATACTACAGAGCTAGGAGAACTATAGAAAGGTCAGAAAGTTTATTCACAGTGCAACGCAGATGTGCAGAGAAGATATGGCACCACGGTGCTATCTGTGACGTATGTGGTCTTCTTCACAAGTCCTTACCGACTGCTAGTGACCAGTGGAAAATAATTTCAGTCTTACTCAATTTAAAATGAATCTAGTGCAACAGTGGAAATAGTCCCTAATATCCAGTTTCACTCGGGAACAATGTTCAGCCTATCATTTTGTTGTTGTTGTTGTTGTTAATTAATTCTTTACTTGCGTGTGGATCTTTACAGTTAACAAAACTCTCCACAGTACTTCAGTGGGAAAAAGCAAAGCAAGTATTGTTCTCTCTGTCCCGCCCATCACATTTCTTAGTAATTCACCCTGTCTGATTTTCTCTCGCTATTTTTCTCCAAAGCTTGGACCACACTTTGAGGGCTACTGCCGTAAAGAAGTTTTTCCATGTGTGTGTTAGTAGAGATGCACAAGAATATTGATAGAAGTTTTGTTTGTAATAATAAAACAAAACTCATTAGTAATGATTAACCTGACAAATGGATAAATGTGTTCTTTGCATTTTCATATGAATGTATACTATATATCAGAGAAAATAATAGAGCATAGCTACATTTATCCATGAGGCCAAATTGCAAAAATAAAATGTCAATTGAAAAATGTAAATCATGGGTGGAATTCTGTGGGGATGGCAGTGGCAGAAGCTCAATTTTTTAATCTCTCCAAACCCCCATATTAAAAATGGAGTAAATAGCACAGGAAAGAAAATGAAAAAAAAAAAAGAAAGAAAGAAATATGAAATATTTTTGAGATAGTGACAAATATGAAAGATAGGAAAAGAAGAACCAAAAACTAAAATAAGGGAACCAAATAACAGTAAAAGAAAACTTTCTGGAAATAAAATTAAATGGGATCTGCATTTTTGAAGAGTACATAGTGTACTTATTAATATTGAATTAGGATGACCAACTTCAAGGCATAAAGTCTTTTTCTTTATTTCAAAATGAAAGAAAAATTCTTTGTACACATAATAAAATTAGATTATAATTAAAATTTGACAAATTTGTGCTTTATGCTGGATGAAAATAGAGTCACATATTTAAGATAGTTAAGGAAATAAAGGCTGAAACAAGCAATTTTTAATCCAGAACAACTATTGCATATAAAAGGCATGAACAATTTATTACAGTAACCACAGGAACCTAAATACAAGCATCATGCACTGAGTTTTAAGGAGGAGACTAATTTCTGAATCTCTTGAATGTAGGATATGATGACAAATGTCAGCAGCTTAGAAATACAATTCAGTAGGCCTGCTGATTTTTACACCTTGAATAGTGTTGTAAGTTTCAGTTTTTCCTATGAATTAGATTATAACTCATAAAATATTTGATAGTGTAATTCCTGGAATTATATGTATAACCTGCAATGTGGAGGGATTAATTCTTTATTTCAACACCAGTGATGGAATGTGTTCTACTAATTTAAAAACTGGGTTTGCCGTTGTTAATAAAATAAAAATTATTTCATTCAGTATCTACTTTTTCTACTATTCAAATAAGAATGATACTGCTTTCTCAGGAGTGTTTTTTTAGTCTAGCTGGGAAAATATAGTGGTAAAAAGGTCAGAGCAATTTTGTTTATGGGCCACATGTTACCGGTAAAATGAAATCATCTAGCATATGGCTTTTAGAGAAGAAACACACAAGCAAACAAAAATCTTAAATGTCAGAGTAACCTCATTTCAGCACACACATAGTTCCAGAAAGTGCATAGAAAGATAAAATTCAGAACATAAATCCAATTAAGAAATACATTTCTAATTGTGGATGAATCAAGAGAAAACAGTTTTGTAAGATTTCTCTTAATTCAGTTTTTAGTTATGGAAAGGCCATTCCCTTTATTTTCCAACGTGTATAGATAAAATCTCTTCACTATAGTCAAGAGAAATTTCAACGTATTTATGAGTGGTGCACTCAGTAACTCTGTTGGGGAACAGGAAAGAAAATAAGATATAGTGCTACTTTTGGCATAAAGGATGATTTTTCCCAAAGTATTATGCTGCTTTTCTGACTTTATAAACATGTGAATCAATTTAATTTTTTCATTTTCATTTTTGTTCATTTAATATATATATTATGCATTATAAGTTTTATGTGCATGTAGTTGTTTGTTTCCAAATTTACATATATGTTATATATGTTTATAAAACAGCTGTAAGCAGATATAACACAGAGGAAAAGGCCCAAGGAGACAATTTTATTCAATAGATTTTACAGGTGCAAGTAGTTTTTGGTTGCATGGATGAATTGTACAGTGATGATACCTGAGTTTTTTGTGTACCTGTCAACTGAATAGTGTGCACTGCCCCTGATAGGTAGTTTTTTTCCCTCTAAAGGGGAACTCTGAAGATGTGGTAAATAAATGACCCTGGAAAAGGAATGGGTATATGAATTATTCCGTAGTAGTTTTTTGTTTTTTTGTTTTTGTATGGTTTTTCTTCCTAAGAGAACCAAGTTTTTTAAAAAAAGACTATTTTCCTGTTCAAAATAATAGAAAATTCTTAACATGTCAGCATTATTGTAGGCTAAAAGGCATTGGTCCACAATAAAGAAATATAGTGGCATTACTACAGGAAAATAACTTTAATGGAAAGAAATGGTCAACAGAGTGTGGATGACCCAGCAGTTTATAGTCTTTAGGACAGAAAAATTATGCTATACTGTTCTATTAATGCCTGTATTTTGTTTAAAAGGACTATCTAACCTGTGAGGGCTTTCTAATTAATTTAAACATTGTTTTTTCTTCTGCATGTGCCATTTATATATTTTCTCTCTTAATCTTTATGACCTACAAATAACTAAGGGACCTAGTTGTTCGTTTTATGTAACTGGTAATATCTGGAAAGCTTAAAGAATTGGATATTATTCAATGAAGATTAAACCCCTGCTATGGAAACACTGTAGGGTATATGCTTTCCAAAAATGAATAGAATGGAAAGTATTCCACAGAGAAGTATCTTTGTTAGATTGTTCAATCAGAATTGACAAAATGGTTAATTTTTATTACCCACTGATACAAATGCTTTCTTTTCTCTGGTGTGCTTGTGTTTCTTTTCCATTTCCAATATTCCTAGCTTCCTTGGAGAATTAACAAGGAACTAGAAGTTTATCTTTTAGTTTTTATCTTTTAGCTATAAAAACCATGCTGCATTAACAGGAAGGTAGTTGATCAAATGGGGTCTTACACAGTGGTGGAGTCATAACCAGTAAAGTTATCATCATAACTAATAGAAGTAACATAGTAAGGGGGAAACAAGATTAGGATGAAAAGAAGTCATGGATAGAAATTCAGAAAGGGCTAATCTGGATTCTTTTACCAGACTTAACCAGCAAAATTAAAAATTCAATCCTACTTCTTTGGCATAGTCCACTTGTTCCTGTTTTTTTAACAGTATTTTCTTTAGCATTTTTCATTGAATCTCTTATTAGAATTTTTAGGAGCTCATTCAAGCAGTGAGGATTAAAACCACACCACTACCCTGTAGACATGTAAACATCTATTAGTTCAACCATTATTTTATTAATATATCAGGAGTCAGGAAAACTAAAGCCTACAACCAAATCTGACCCAATGCTTGTTCTTTTTTTATTTGTAGCAAAATACACATAGCTTAAAATTTAATACCTTAATCATATTTAATGTCCTTTTCAGTGGCATTAATTACGTTCACACTGTTGTGTAATCATCCTCACAATCCATCTACAGGACTCTTTTCATTGAAAAACTGAAACTTTATATCTATTGTACAATAAATTCCCACTCTCCCCTCCCCTCTACCCCAGCCCTTATCAATCATCACTCTTTTTATGTCTCTGTGAATTGGACTACCCCAGGTACCTCATATAATTTGAATTATAAAACATTTGTCTTTTGTGACTGGCTTATTTCACTTAGTCTGATGTCCTTAAGGTTTGTTTATGTTGTAGCATGTGTTAGAATTTCATTTATTCCCTTCTTTTTATGGTTGAATGATATTCCACATGAACTGTATGTTCTCATTTATATGTGGAAGGTAAAAAAGTTGATATCACAGAAATAGAGTGTAGAATAGTGATTACTGGAGCATGGGAAGGTTGGGGGGGAAAGAGGGAGGGAGAGGTTGGTTAATGGCTTGAAAATTACAGCTGGATAGAAGGAATAAGTCCTAGTTTCTATGGCACAGTGTGGTGACTATAGTAGGAGAGAGGATTTTGCATGTTCCCAGCACAAAGAAATGACAAATGTTTGAGTGTGTGGATGTACTAATTACCCTGATTTGATCATTACACATTATATTCATATATCAAAGTATTACACCATACCCCTAAATATATACAATTATGTGTCAATTAAAAGTAAAGTAAAAAGAGTTATAGCTAATAAACTAACAAAACAGATACAATAAAATATGAAAAGTAGAAAAATAGCAAAAAAAGAAGAGGAAACAAAGAACTGATGAGAAAAACATAAACAAATAGGAAAAATGATAGTTAGACCTCAGTCTATCAATGATTACATTAAATATCCTATTCTAAACAGAGCAAATGAAAGCCAGGTATATTCAGACTGCATAAAAAACCGTGATGTAAGTATAATCTGCTTATAAGAATACAATTTAAATATAAAGACAAAATTTTGTCTAACACCAGTCCCTGCTATAGCCAACGCACTTTAGAATGATACACGTCAATAGAGCTGGAGCCCATTCTACTAAGTGAAGTATCACCAGAATGGACAAACAAGCACCACATGTACTCACCATCAAATTAGTATTAACTGACTTAACTGACTAACACTTAAGTGCACATATAGTAATAACATTTATTGGGTGTCAGACAGATGGGAGGGGGGAGGAGGGGATAAGCATATTCACACCTAATGGGTGCGGTGCGCACTGTCTGGGGAATGGACATGCTTGAAGCTCTGACTCAGGTGGGTCAAAGGCCATATATGCAACCTAAACATTTGTACCCCTGTAATATGCTGAAATAATAATAATAATAAAAATAATTTTAAAAAAGACATTGAATACCTCATCATTCATCTTTGGCATGTTACAAAACTGACAATGCTGTGTTACACTTGCATGAATATGGTTAACAATATTTATAACATGCTGCAAAGTGTCGCTTAAAATAGAAGCTTTAGCACAGAGATTTTGCTAATGCAAGATACAATGAAAAGATGGTGAGTACATGTGGTGCTTATTTTTCCATTCTTGGGATACTTCACTTGGTAGAATGGGTTCCAGCTCCATCCAGGATAATACAAGAGATACTATATCACCACTGTTTCTTATAGCTGAATAGTACTCCATGGTATACGTATACCACATTTTATTAATCCACTCGTGTATTGATGGGAACTTGAGTTTCCACATCTTTGCAATTGTGAATTGTGCTGCTATAAACATTTGAGTGCAGATGTATTTTTATAGAATGTCTTTTGTTCTTCTGGATAGATACCCAGTAATGGGATTGCTGCATCGAATGCTAGTTTTACTTGTATCTCTTTGAGGTATCTCCATATTGCTTTCCACAAAAGCAATGAGAGCATCCGGATCTGTTAATACTTCTTTTACTCTGTGCAATAAAGCCTTCATGTTTTCCTGTCATGGAAGGTGGAGTGTCCATACGTACACTCACTAAATTTACCAAATTCAGTCCAACTTCACCACATTGATCTTGAAAGTTGTTGAAGATATCTATTCCCCATGTTCTGTTTTCAAGAGTGAGTAACTCTTCCTACCAAAGAAAATCTTCTGTTATGACCCAAATGAAGTATAAAATCGGTGCAGAGTCAGTAGTATCAGTGGATTCATCCAACACAATTAAATAATATATATTTTCCTTTTGAAGTATTGCATGAAGTTGTTCTCTTAAGTTGAGGCTAATTCATGCTGCTGATCAGTTACGGTTCTCCTTAAAAGAGGCAGTTGTTTGTACTTTGAAATGTTACCAGGGGTTTAAGCATCCTACATCTTTGACAGTGCATTCTTTCACAGTTTCTGCATCACTGAATGGCTTCTCTTTTTTCTCCCTAGTATATACGCTACGTTCGAAGTTGCTTCAGTGGCATTACTTCTAGGTCTCATTGCTGCTTGAAAGAATTGTCTTTGTTTTGCTTTTCATCTTTTAATTTCTGCAATACAATCTTTCACACTTCCCTGTCTAACTTAAAATATCTGTGGTCCTTAAGAGTGTTATAATGTTGAGAAGCATTGAATTTCTTTACTGTTGATATTGCAGTATCACAAAGCAAGCAAATCATCCTATCGTTAGCAGAAACAAGATAATATTGCAATTCCCAATCCTAATTAAAACATCTGTTTTCTTCCTTTAGCGTTCTCTGGATCTTCTTTGACATGATGAGGTGTTAAGTGGATAGAATTAAAAAATACTGTCAAGCTGTGCAATTATTCACAAATTCTACTTCAAACAGAAACGCAGTGTACCGTTATCAAATGCTGTAACAGACTGGCGTACTCGCCCCCCCCACGCCCCCCCCCCTCCCCGATAAACTCTTGACAACCAGCCTCCTGCAGTAGTGGTGCCAGTCAGGTGGGGGAAGTTAGAACTAAATCATGAGTGTAGCAACTGTCAGTTTATCCCTTACGGTTTACTAATGTTCTAATTGTGCCAATCAATCTGCGAGGATTATTTCATTGAAATTTATTTTTTTTCTTTGGCATTTTAAATACATTCATTTTTAAAATAAAATTAAAATATAAAAGATGAACAAAAATGTATTAATAAAAATAAAAGGATTTGTTTTGTAAAATTTCATTTCAGTCAAAAGGCTGCACTTAAAGACCTAGAAGGCCACATGTGGTCTTAAGACTCCAGGTCCCCCACCCCGGAACTACATTAAAAAATAGTACATACTATATGATTTCATTTATATAAATGTCTGCAACATTAAAACTAATATATGGTAACATACAGTGTGTCGGTGGATATTAGGGAACTCAGCCAGTGGGAAGCACAGGAGAAAGGGGAAGTGATTAATTGTAAAGGCACTTGAATAAACTACTGAGAATGATGGATGGTAATGGCTGTGTCCCCTCTCCTGATTGTCGTGATGAATTCATGGGGGTGTGTGTGTTTGTATCACCACTTATCAAATTGGACGGTTTTAATATGAGCCATGAGCTATTTATTGTATGTCAATTATACCCCAACAAAGAGGAGGAGAAGTTGGAGGAGGAGGAGGAGGAGGAAGAGGCGGAGGAGCAGGAAACAACAATGGAATGATTGCTTAGTAACTCTTAAGTCATAGAAAAGATTTTAGTGCTATATTAAAAAACTAAAGCCATTACAATAAGTGGAAGTTTGTGATGTTAACCCTAGCTATTGTTTCTTTAGTCACATATACATTAGCTCCATTTTTTGAGAACATTTTTCTTTATTCTATTTTGATTATTTATAATTTATCTAATATTTACCTCACATGTAGGGAATCTTCTGACCCCTTCTCATCATGTCCCAAATTCCGTTTGTTTAGATTCCATGGGATTAGTTGCTTTTTAATTGTATTGCTTTGAGTTGAGAATTCAAAAAAGTTGCAGAAAAATATTCTTAACCAATGACTTCAAGACTAGTGAGTGATTTAAAAAATGTTCTGTAAAAGATTTCTGAGGGAGATCATTGTGACCTGAGGATAGTGACATTATGGATGATTATTTATCTTACACCATGTGGAATCAGCCATGTACTAGAAGAAGCAGATTTTTTTTTTCTGCTTGCTTCTTGACATTGGAATGGTCTGACATTTGAGATTTCGCCATTTAATTGTCAAGAAAATTCTCAGGTGGATAGTTTGTCTTTTAGCATTTTACTGACCCTTAGAGACATAATGTTAAATCTAATGACATTTTTAAGAGTGTGCATCTTTCTGTTCACTTTCTCTCCTGGGGAAGCATTTGAGGTTTTTTTTCTTTCATATGTGTACCAGGTTAATACAATTAAATTTTAATATAAGTGGGAATAATGACAGTAAAATTTGTCGTAAAGAATGTACTTGTATTTGACTACAGTATTAAAGAATGAAAAACAAGGACATTGTAGTTGACATCCTTTTATTTCAAAATTTCACCAAAATAATTTTATTTTCACTCAATGGGGTGGATGTTTGAGAAGTTGGAATATAATCTTCAACATGGAGTTCTTTAACAGGAAAAAGATTCTACAGTTAAATTTGTATGTCTGTAGAAAATCATCCTTTTCATAATATTATTGGTAGCGACTGTTAAATACTATGCACGAGTCAACTAGCCTAAGCTCACAATAGACCTAATCTCATTTAATCCTTCCATGAGTCTTGTTTAGAAACTAATTTTAAAGTTAGGATAAGGTAGGAACTATGAGAACTGCTTGCCCAAGTTGTTTCATAGGCTCATAAATTATATACTTGATTATAGAAATTATAAGTTCCATGAAAACCTTTAAATAATAATTTTTAAGAAGTTGTAAGTGAAGTGAATAATTTAGGTAAAATTTTCAAAAAATATGAGTAGATATTTAGGTATTACTGGGCGTTTGTTTTGTTTCTGCTATGCCAGTTATGAGACCTATATATTAATAACATCTTACCATACAACTTCATGGCATGAAACAACCTATCCGTATGCTCATGAATTCTGTGGATTAGGGAGGAATTCAAAAGGCTAAAACAAAAACAGGTGCTCCTTGTTGCTGTCTGGAACCTCAGCTGTAACATGCAAAGGCTGAGGGACTGGAATCATAGGAAAGCTCATTTATTCACACGTCTGGCAGTTGATGCCAGCTGTCAGCTGAGAACTTAGCTGGAGCTATCATCTGAATACCTACATGTTGCCTTTCCTTGTGGCATGGGAGAGAGGTGGGGGAGAAAAAGAGTGAAAGAGGAAGAGAGATTCTAATTTAGGAGAGATCCTAAATTTAGGATTTAGCCTCAAATTTATATAAACATAACTTACGCGAGTCTCTTCCTTGACTTCTGTGTCACAGCCCGTTAGCATCTCTCGACGTTCATGTTCTCCTTTTCTTCCAGTCTTCCCACTCATAGTAAAGGGTGAACACTGTGATTAATCTATTGTCAATGAAGTGTATTAGATTATTAAGTACGAAATGTCTGATTTCCTTAAGTACTAAATTTGATAGTTGATATCTGTGACATTTTACTTTGACACTTCTTGTTTTATTTTTATTGTGGAGGTACATCCTCAGTCTTTCAAACACACATATTGGCTCATGATTATCTATCGAATTTTTTTAGAGCAGTTTTTTGTGAAACCATGGATAAGTCAAAAATTCATGTTATTTTCGAATATCAGTTGCGTTGTGGAACCAATGCAGCACAAACAGCTGGAAATTTCAACAAAGTATTTGGGAAGGATGTGGCTAATGAATGCACAGTAGGTTGATGTTTGAGAAGTTCCCTTCTGGTGATTTTAATCTTGAAAATGAGCCATGTGGGTGACCTCAGACCAAGGTGGATAATGATGAGCTAAAAGCTGTAGTGGGAGTGAATCCATCTCAATTTATGTGTGAATTAGCAGCAAGGTTTAACGTTACTATTCCAACAATATATGACCATTTAAAACAAATCAGCAAGGGAAAGAAGGTGGACAGTTGGGTTCTGCATGAATTAAACCAGCATTAGCAGAGAAATTGTCTCGAAGTTTGCCTTTCTTTGCCGTGACAACATAAAGGTGAACCATTTCTACAACAAGTTGTTATGTGTGATGAAAAATGGATTCTGTTTGACTATCACAAGCATTCAGCACAATGGTTGGATAAAGATGAAGTGCTGAAACACGGTCCAAACCCAAATATTCATCAAAAAAAGCTAATGGTGTCTGTTTGGTGGTCCAGCACTGGTATTATCCACTACAGCTTCATGAAACCTGGTCAGTTGATTACAACAGATATCTACTGCAACCAGGTGGATGAAATGAAGGGGATGCCTGTGATTAAGCAGCTGAGATGGATCAATAGAGACAGGCCAATCCTCTTGCAAGGCAACGCTTGACCACATGTTGCACAAACAACACTGCTCAAAATACAGAGACTGGTCTTGGAAACTCATTGTCATCCACCATATTCACCAGACCTTGCACCAACTGACTACCACTTCTGCCAGGCTTTGGACCACTTCTTGCAAAGAAAAATATTCAGATATCAACAAGCTGTGGAAAATACCATTCACGATTTCAATGCCACTCATTCTTCAGGCTTCTTCGCTGCTGGCATAAACAAGCTACTGTTAAGATGGCAAACCTGTGTTGATAGTTTAGGTGCATACTTTGATTAATTGTACTGCTTCTTCTTTGAGATCTAATAGACTACACTTTTGATTCAAAATAAGACATTTCATATTTAATGACGTGCACCATTTCAGTTTGAAACTTCTTAGGACCACTGCTCTTTGCGCTAACCTCTTCCGGCTTTCCTGCAATGTGTTAAATCTTCAGGGTGACTATGAGGTCACATGTGATGAAGGCTGCCTCTCCATTGGCCTTGGACTCTCAATGACCGCACTGAGTAGGGCAGTGACACTAACTGTGAAGCCCATGCAGCATTGTTACGAAAAGAAGAAGGGGACTTCTATTCTTTCTGATCCACTGTATCTTTTTAATTTATTTGTTACAGCAATTATGCTAGCCTGTGTTTCCAGCACAGAAACCGGGAAGGAGTTGGTGCTAAATATTTCAGGGTGAGTAAATACACATTTTATGGCAATAGTCAACATTATAAATAATTAAAATCCATGATCAATGAAAATTCTTGTGTAGGTATTTAAAATTAATTTTATTATTCTGCAATAAAACTCCTTAGAATTAAAGCAGCCACAATTAGATAGAAATACACGAGGCTGGGATATGACATGAAAGAGGGACATGGAAAGAATGATGTGTGTAGGGAGTTGTGGCCGAAAATGAAGCCGAGAGTTACTTTCTGTAAAGATACGAGAGAGACTTTATCCATTTAGTAGTCAAAAGCACTCAAGGTTTAGCCTTGTAAAGATGTTCAGGTATCTGTAACCTGTCCTAACTTTGAGAGTGTTGTAGTGATGAGGAATATCACGGCTATAACGAAAACTGGACGAAGCAAGGTGTCAGTTTATTTAATTTAATCAATATTAAATTTCTAATTCACCTAGTATTTGCGTTAGCATAGATACTATTTTGCTAAAACTTTAAAGGTGAGTTAATTTGTAATTCTACATTCAAAAACCTAACATGCACATTAAAAATTGTTTGCATTTCCCGGGATGGCAAACTGCAGCTCTGGCAGGTGAAAAGGCAAGTCAAGATTCTGTTACAAGGTGAAACAAGGAAAGAAAAAAAAAAAAGTCTGCTATATGAGCTGTAACTCTATTCATGCTGGGAAGAAATAAAAGGAAAACTGCTCTTTGATTCCTAGTAAGATATGTTAATAACCCAATTAAGTTTATTTCTTCAAGCTCAATCTTAGCTTAGACCAAAGTTGCATTGTTTCTCTTTCCAAAAATTAAATGGTGTAGTGGAGAAAACTTCTGATAAAGACTTTGATTCAGAAAGCAATGCAAATCAGCAACACAGAACACTTTTGGGACCATTGCTTTATTTTGGTGAAGGTTGATGACAGCATACTTAGTCTCTTGTACAGTTCAAAGGTTTTGCAAAGACAGCAGCTGTAAATGATGTCTCCGGCAAGAGAAGAAATATTCCTTACATCACATGTAAGGACTTTAAAAACATTCTTTCAAAGCTAAGCCACAGATGTAGAAATTGCACAAGTAAACACTACTGAACCATTCAGAAAATGATACTGAACCATTCTAATTACCATTTAATGACTACTCGTAAAACTGAATTTGTTAAAGATAAGCAATACTGTCTGTATGGTAGCAGGAGACAAATGTTTATTGTGGATCAATTTCCTTTATTTGCTAGAATAAAAATGCTTTCATTGACTAAGAAGAATACATCTGAAGATTCAGTTTGAAATACTTTAAATAATCACACTTTCCCTGCACCATGATTTCTCCTGTCTGCTATTCACCTTTATTACTTTTCTTTATCTGTGCCATTATCTACAGATGCTTACACAGTTGTTTTTCTTGTATGAAATAAAAGTGGATGTAATGAAAAGAATCTTAAAATAGAATTTCAAACACCATAGACACAGTTTGGCTGCTTAGTGTCTCTTTGTTTGGGCACCTAATTTGAACTCTCTGACCTTTAATTTTCCAACTTGCAAAATGGGAATAATACTGCCCACCTTCCTCACAGTATGATAGTGAGGGTCTAATGGGATACCTGTTAGGAAATTGCTTTGTTAATTGTAATGTGCCACAAGATTGCAAGTAAGTAGTAATATCATGTTCAATAGTGAGTCCTGCCTACATGACCTTCCATCTGCTGCATCTGCCAGTGGTCCTCACGCTGGTTGTGCTCATCCTTCCACTGGCCTCTGGAGAGTCATGCCCGAGAAAACCTATTATTGTTGTAAGCTCTGCTCCTTCTTTAATCAGCGTTGAGACACTTGGCTCCAAATGCCAATTGCCTGCTCCATTGGTCTGCCAAAAGATACAGTTTCCCAGCGGTCAATGTCTATGCAGCCCTGCTTGAAATTCTTCCACGGTGAATCTTTGGAATGTTTCATCGAACTTCCCTTTCTCTAGTGATTCTTCTTTAGCGCAGCACACAGAAAATGTGTGAGTATCGTACTGGCATTGAACCTGCACACATGTCCTGCCTGAGGATTTGTGCTGCAGCCTGCAGAGTTGCCTTATGGTTGAGCTGAATTCATTTTAAGAAACCATTCTAGGCCAGGCGCAGTGGCTCCCGCCTGTAGTCCTAGCACTCTGGGAGGCTGAGGTGGGTGGATCGCTCAAGGTCAGGAGTTCGAAACCAGCCTGAGCAAGAGTGAGACCCTCATCTCTACTAAAAATAGAAAGAAATTAAT
>CAUYRT010083973.1:0-12386 GCA_963574885.1 Lepilemur ruficaudatus | reverse complement strand
GGCCACTACTTTCCAGTATTCCCTTTATCATTCTGTTTTCTCTTTGTATCTATTTCCTGCACTAGACTGACAGTTCCTTTAGAGAGACCCAGTGTTATTCATTGGTAGATATCTCCACTACTCAGCACAGTACCTGATTTATGTTGGTGCTCCATTATCATCAATTGGATAAATTAATTAAATCTTGACCTGTGTTGCTGGTTTCTACTAGACTAAGAATAGTAGTTTCCATTCTGTGCCTGAGGGCAGGGATTTTGTTTGGTTCCTCCCTACTTCCAATGTGGTGAGTAGCAGCAGGCATTCGATGAATATTTATTGAATGAATAAGTAAAAGGATGAATTCAACCACACACACAAAATCACAGTTTTAAAACCATGCCCACACAAATACATGTGTGATCAGAACTGAAACTGGGCAGTAAGCATCCTTTTGCCCAAATAGAAATCTGGAACTTTCCCATGAGAGATTAGTTATCTCAAAGGAAAAATATTAATTTTCTAAACTTTCTTTTGTATACTGCAATTTCCGTTTTCCTCACACGACATAGTAAAGGCACTGGAGTTCAAATCGTGAGACCCTTGTCACTTTTACATCTGAATTATGAAAAGCCACATCCACCAGCCTCTGCTAGAAGCAGGCAGCATTAATATTAATGTTTAAAGGGCCTGCAGTATGGCAGTGGGATGATTTAAAGAGAGGAATAATCAAGGACTGCATCTTAGTAAATAAATCCAAGGTCCAATTTGTTTAGTCTTTCACCCACATTTTTTAAGGGAAATTAATATTCTTTTTAAAAAGCAAATCAGTACGGACTCTGAATTGCTGACTTAGTAGATTTAAAATGGGATTGTTTCTCTCTTCCCCAGCAGCTTCCTGGCAGATCTCCCTTTTTCCAGCTGCTCTCTGTTCCTTTTTCATAGACAGAAATACAAGGATACCCTCAAAATACTGCTCATGAAGCATGTAGTAAGTTCTTGCTGCTGTGTGCCTGGTACCACCTGGCTATGGTTGGGACACAGACCATGGAAGAGCCTGTCTTTGTCTTCAGGATATTTAAACCGGAGGGGGAGAGGAAGCTCTCTTAGATCAGGCAAACAAAGAACAGCAACAACAAATGGACTGTAAGAATCTGTGGTTACGACCATTTTCAACATGTAATTTCTACCCTTGCAAATGTCCCATGATCTTCTTGTGACTCCTTTCTTCTCCCTAAAGAGCCACTAGACATTTTATATAGACAGGTTGAGCGTCCCTAATTTGAAAATCCAAAATCTGAAATGTTTCAACATCCAAAACTTTTTGAATGCTGTAAATGGAAAATTCCACAACTGACTTTATGTGACAGGTCATATATATCATTTAAAAAACTGTGTAAAATTACCTTCAGATCATGTGTGTAAGGTATATATGAAACATAATTTTGTGTGTAGACTTGGATCCCATCCTCAATATATCTCCTCATGTTTATGCAAATACTCCCAAATCCAAAACAATCTGAAATCAGAAACATTTCTGGTCTCAGATATTTCAGATAAGGGATTCTTAACTTGTACCATCTCATTTAATACTCACAATAATCCTAAGAAGTTTACAATATCATAACCATTTTACAGATAAAGGAACCAAGACACAGTAAACATAAATGACCAATGCAAGATTCTAAAGTGGTAAAACTAGAGTTAGAGCTCAGTTCTGCCTAATTGTAATCTTCTCGTCTTTCCGCCAGGCTCCCTCTCTGCTACCGCCCGCTGTCTTTACCATTACTCTATCATTTCTCATTATTTTCTAACATCTCTGTTCTTCTGAGGCCAAGTTGATGTATTTGGCATCTCTGGAACAAATTTTGCTACAGCATGCTTTCGTGTCTTGACTTGCTCCCTCGTCACCGTGAAAAACATAGAAGGGGTCAGCACAGCATACAGGTTCAAAGTGTAGTATCTGAAAGTAAACAGGCTCCTATTCAAATTCTAGCTGCACCCCTTTATAGACGTATGACTTTCAACAAGTCACCTTCCCTATCTGCATTTCCCTATCTGTACAATGAGAAAATAATAATAAAATCTACAAATGTCATTAACTGCCTCTAGTCACTAATGCTAGTCACCATGTTTGCATCTGTGATTTATAAATGACCATCTAGATATATAGGTTTTAGACAGTTATTGTATTTAAAAAATGGTTTGAGGATGAAAGTATTAAACGGTAAAGTGCATTATCTATTAAGAGATAAAATAATAATTTAATTGTATATAAGAAATAAAATTCATATGTATTTTAATACAATCTTCTGGTTTTACAGATGGGAAAACTGAAGTTCAAAAAAGGTACAATAATTTGCCCAGTTCACACACTTAGAGAAGGGTCTTTTCTAGAAGACTATATTGTTGCCTTTGTCCCAGAAGCAGTTTGTGACGGTGCTAACTCCTATGTCCCTAAGTTTTCTTTCACCCTCTCATCACAAAAAGTCGAATTTAAACAGTCATCCCCCCCCACTCACATGCCCCATTTCTAGCCATCTCTCCACTAGCAAAAGTACTGGTACCTTATAAAGCCCAACTAAGCTTTCTTAGCTAAGTCTTAGGATTTGCTCTTGTTTTAAATTACTTCAAAGATTATCATTTGAAGTAGTTTTTTTTCTTATGAGATAAGCATTTCAATGATAAGTCAAAAAATCTAGTTCAGCTCACCTCAATTAAGTATTTGAGTGCCAATTTTGGTTCTGGTCCCACATGCTAGATGGTGAGGAGAAGGTGGGATAAACAGCCTGGGCTGCAACTTTAGGGCTATCAGAACTTTATTTTGAAAGTTGATTAAGTTTCATATCTCACCTTTGGAATTCTGTTTTTTTTTTGAAGGTTAGGTTAATAATACTCAAATAGCCATTTACTTTTTCAATGTCAACATAGTATTCTTTGGTCTAATTATAGTAAGAAATAAAGAATGAGGTAAAATTTCAGTAATTTCAGTTTTCTATGTTTCCAGAAGCTCCTTTTAGCACCACCATTTATTTCAGAAATTTAATCCTTTCCCTTTCCCATCAGTTTTCTTTGTCAAATAAAATATTTGACAAATATTAACGAAGGTTGTGAGATGATGTGTCAGCTTCTATAAACTACAGGAAACAGACACACACAATAATACACACACACTAAAGCAAATTATTAATTTATATCTCAGAATATACTTTATGCATTGAGACATTGTAATATTTGTAGAATATAGCATCCAGTGCTAGGTTTTTACACTCTTTAGAGTAGGTATCATAATAACATAATTGTCACTGGTCAGTATTTTTTTTTAGTTTTTACATATCCCTGCTAAAAACTGAATATACATTATCCTGTGTAATCTTACACATATTTAATAAATAGGAATTATTATCCCCATTTTACAGATGAGGCAACTGAGGCTTAGGCTGTATAAACTTACACAAAGTCAAGTAAGTATACATGGTAGAACAGGAATGTAAACCCAGGTCCGCCTGACCAGGTCTTAATCATCTTTCTAGACTCTAGGAGCTTTTTTGCACAAAGTAGGTGTTCAAAAAATCCTTGTTGAACCACTGAATGCTGAGACAGCAGAAAAACAGCAAAAATGCTATAGTGTGAAATAAACCCCTGGAAAAGTCTAGCAACGAGACTTTGAAAGAGCTGTTAAAACAGAATCCCTTGCGATTAGGCCTACATAGGTTTGTGAAAGACCCTGAAGCGGCTTTTTAGAAACTGCACCAAACATGCAGCAGTGAAATCTGAAGGGGTTTTGAACACATTTTTATTGCTACAGAAAAGGAAATCTAGTTTTTAGTCATAATTCATCAAATAAAGCAATCCAAGTTTTTGCTCTACTGAGACTTTAGCGGTAAAGAAGAATAATAAAAGTGTCACAGATGCCCCTGTACAAAACTTCCAGAATTTGACCAAAATGAAATGCCATTGTTTAGTAAGAGGCACTGGGATACCAAATTCTATAGATTCGGTGTGCAATTCTCCCAAGTCTTCAAAAGACGTACGGTTCACAATGTTAGTATTCCCATCATCACCGTTAAGCTTAACATATGCATGCACGCACACCACTTCTCTTATATTTTCAGAGCAATATAAAGAAATCTACTGTTGGTCCTGCACCTGTGCTCTTTAAAGCATGTTCCGTAGTAGACCAGCAGTATTCGTATCACCTGGGAGCTTGTCAGAAATGCAGATGCTCAGGCCCTACCCCGAACTCTAAATCAGAATCTGCATTTGCACCTGAGCCTCCTTCCCCCAGTAATTTACAAGGGCAGTCGAGTTTGGGAAACACTGGTCTATAGGGGGATCTGACAGATGTTCTTCCTGCAGGTGCTAAAGCAAAGAGTAATGAGCTTCTAGTAGGAACATCTATAGTCATCCCAGGCATGTGTTGATTCGCTGTTGCTCAGCAGTCCATTTGGATGTGAGACTGAACGAGGGTCCCTATAACCTTCATTCATGCTCTGTGACAATGCAGTGGCTATGCAAACTTTGAGTATTCAGTGATGGTGGCTTCAGTTATGATGCTCAAGTCCTCTGTTTGGCATCATTAAAACACATCTATTGCATTCTTTAAGATGCTTACCTTCTCAAAGAAGATATGTTTGATTCACCCTCCCATTCTAAAGATGTTACATATGTACATCTCAGCAATAATTTATTCAAGCTGTAATACTTCAGTGTGCTTCTATAGTGTCAATTGTTTTGTATTTATCTACTCAAACTGATTAGACATTTTGAGATCAGGGACATTGTAGTCGTACCCCCAAAAGATAGGGCGGATGCCTGGAGAAAAATAAATATTAAAACGGAATTTAGAACCAAGTCTACTTTGGGCTTTATTTTTTATTTTGTGTTTTTTTATTTTCTCCTGAAGAAAAACTATGCTTGAATTTCCCCTAATTACATGAGGGTTCCTAACCTTTGTTCTTGATGGAAAATCAAACTGTGAACGGGAGTCAAGTTTGAAAATGGAAAATAAGCAAATCTCTGCTCCACTGTGAGCGGAAGCTGGTCCAGCAGATTTGTGATCACTCCTCATATCAAGGCTCGAGTCTGCTTTGTGAAGACGACCACAGCTGTGCAAATCTTGGGGTGAGGAGGGGGGACTAAGTGCTTTGTGTTTGCCTCCTGTGGCTTTTGTTTCATTTAGGTTCCCACCCTATGAGCTTCACTTTGCTATGCCAAGGGTAGGGAAAAGACATTCAAAGCGGAATTCACTCAGAACGACGGCATTTCTCCTCATTTTTAGGTCACAACTGAAATTGGGTTTTAATGTGAAATTTGCCTTAGGCTCACTCAGCAGATGGTTCCCAAGCATCACAAGCAACAGTTTGCCTTCTGTACGCTTATGTGGCTATAACTATGTATAACATTGCAAGGGGACAAACGCTGTGTCCAAATCTGCCCTTTCCCTCTGCTTCCTGTTCCTCCCATTTTTTTTTTTTATTTATGTCATTTGGAACTGCAACACACCTTGCTGCATTCAGTCCATGCCAATCACACATGTTTATGACAGATGAGTGTGGTCGGAAGAAAAGAGGGAAACATCTATGCTATACTTAGTGGGCTCAGATCATATGTTGATTTTTCTCTTTCTTTAAAAATAAATTTCCTTTAGCATTTGGGGTGAAAAGGTAAGCAAATTGTATAGTGGATTTATTTACTCAAATGCTGTCCCTGATAATTCTCATCTTTAAATCTTCCTGCAGCTGCACTCTCAACCTTTCTGGACATCAATATTAATGTTCTCAGCTCCTGGCAGTAGCTGGTAGAGGTGGCATTTCATAATTCAGATGTAAAAATTAAAAGCCAAGTGCTAGAGGGGGTACACAGTAGCAGAGTACATCCATCCAATTGCTGATTGAAAGCCCTTCGAAAGTCAGCCTTCCCTTGCCCTCCCCTAGCAAGGAAATGCAACATTACCAGGTAAATAATGGTGGCCCAGAAATTCATTCTACCTCCTTACTTGAGGAAAAAAACAACTATAAAAGGCATAGGATGTTTCTAGAGATATTTTATTTCAGAGTTAACTTTAGCGAATCAAACTTTGAGGTTCTTCAATCAGATTGATCTTCAATCGGTACACAAGGGGAAAGGGCTCTGGCAAACCCCACCCAAAATGGAAGTTTGAACCACAGGTATAGGAGCTTGGATGGTGTTCTAGTCGTCAGGGAGTTGATATCACCAGCAATTGCCTCTCATTCCTATTGGTAGAGAACTCCACGCTCCTATGCACCGGTCACTTGCACCAGGGTCTTATTGCTGTTTTTGTCAAAAATAAGTGCTTATTGTGTTGTAGAGAATCTAGATCCTAAATTTTCAGGAGAGAGCTAGACTAGCTCATCCTTATTCTCTTCATATTACTTATTCTTTCCTTCAAAAATAAGCAGGTCCTCATATTTGAGAAATGCAAGAACTTGGAGAGATTATTAGGATGATCTTAACCAAATATAAATTAAAATAAATGCTTACTAAATAAAAATAATTTGAAGAGACACTTCATCATAAATTCAACACTGTAAGTCCATCCAGTGAAAGAAAGAAAGCCATTCACTTTTATCATCATGTCTTGGTAGAGCTATCTCCATCTGTCTGATATTATTTTAGGATTGGATCAAACTAAAATAAAGCAGAAAAAAATATTTGCTCATCAACTCTCTTATTTTGACATTTTTTGTTTGTTTTGGATTTGGGGATTTTTTTGGTTTTGTTTTGTTTTAATATTTGGCTGTCTCTAGTAAAGAACAGAAAATAATCTCTTCTCAATTCTAGCCAAGGTCCTATTTCTTGGCCACTTCTTCTCACGATTTAAAATTGTCTACTTCAAAAACACAGCCTCTTTCTAAAGAAACTTCCAGCCAATGACCACATCCAAATATTTATTACAGAACTGATTGTGTGAGGAATTTCATAGTTACTTACAAACCTCCGTTTTAAATGAGGCCTCTTTTGCTAAAAAGGATATGCCATGACAGGTGTTTCCACAATGTTTTTTTCCATTACTCTTAAAATAGGTAAGTGCCTTTTGCATGCTATTCACTTTATTCTGGCAATTTCTGTCCTAATCATCGCTAAAGTGATTTTTTCTAAAGAACCAAGGCATGCATTGCTTTTTAAAAGTGCTCATTTTTTTCTTTGTCTTCTGTTTTGTCTTCTGTTTTCTTTTTTAGAACGTCGCAAATGTGGTTTTATTCCCTATGACTCCACGGCTTTAAGCAACTTGTTTGTTAGGCCAAACAATTTATTAGGGACAGCATACAGACTCATTTTCATAACTTACAATAATTTCAAAGACTGAAAAAATAAGATTTTTTTAAAAACCATGAAAATGGGCTGTCCATTAGTCAGTTGCAGGTCTGTATAAAAACTGTCATTACATTTTAGTTCTTTTCTATTTTGTGTGAAACGTCTCTTAGTCGAAAAATATTTTTTCTAACCTTTCTTTTCAGCCTCTCGTGAATGAGAAGCCAGGGACCCAGGAAGCTCATTATCGCTGCAGTCTGTGCCTATGCTAACCAAAATATGGCCAGGAGGCCGATTGAATGAAGAACTGCAAATATTTGTGTGACTTCAAGGAGCAAGGAGATGTCCCTGGTTGGGAGCAGGTCTATAAAACAAGATGGACAAAAGACTTTACAAAGCTTAAGAAAATAAAATGGAGGGTGAGTAGGTGAAAGGGGAGACAGGAAGGGTTTGAGTTCAAACTTGGATTTAGATTTTATGTGAACACAGCCCAACATTCATGCAGCTATGAAGCCCTTTTATTCTTTTTGCAAAGGACAATAAAATAACTCCAGACTTCAAACACCCTGTGAGATGCTCCTACTACATCTTGGATTCTGGCCTCCTTCCACCACTTACCCTGTCTTCTTTGACGTAGCTTCACAGTCCTTGGGCCCCACAACAGATTGTGCACCACCCACGTACACTTGCGTATGTGAAGGCAGAGGAGAGAAATTTGATGACTCTTGCCGAAGTGGAGAGAAGAAAAAAGTAACAAGACTGTGCTTACTGGGATTGTTTTTTATAGTTGTGCAGTTTCTCTTTCCTTAATTTGATGGTTTCGTGAGTGTGATACTTTTAGATAATGTAAGAGGCACCATTCTCATTATGTGATTAGCTCAACACACTGTGCCTTGATTTTAGGGTAAGTATCAACATGGAATCTGAAAGGAAGTATCTGGTTTTGTTTGGCTCCAGCGAGCATATTTGCCTTCCACAATGACACAGGGCAATGGCCGTCTACTGGTCTCCTGAGTTCACTTGTTTAAATAATGCTCCTTTGCCTGTCCATGCAAGGCATCGAAGCACACAGCAGGCAGCTGCCACTTTGGGGACCTCTTTAGTATTGCTGCCATTTCTCCTCAGTATGCATAGCCATCCTCTCCTCAGCCTCCAGAAGGCACACTCCACCGCCATTGCATTCCTGCTTCAACAGTAAAGGGTTTGCTGTGTTCCAGTGAAATTTGGGGCAGTTTCATCATATATAGAAATGGCAGGGATACTGGGAAAATATGACAGATTTCTTGCCTGTGAAAGATTAAATAAAGTTGGATTCCAGTGATATATATATAGCTGGGTTTTCAAAATAATGGATACCATGTCCTTTGTTAAACAGTCTGATTTCAGAGTCCATAAAGAAATGTATCAGAATTTGCATCGAAACTGTTTTGGGTTCTAGAAAAAGTGTGTCTAATGTCAGATTAGAGAAAAAGTAAGGAATTGGCTTACCAAGATCTAGCTCTTTCCCCATGGTCCAAATAATGTAGAATAAGTTTTCCTTGTGATAAAGCACTAGATGTGCTTTCACTCTTGTTTGGCATACTTGTAATTTCAAGCATGGCTCAAGTCAAAATAAAACACTGTGAATTATTCAAAAAATTATGCAGTAACTTTAAGCATGGAGACTACTAATCATAGAGTTCTCTCACCAGGAAGACTTGGTCTTAACATTTATAAACTTGGTGACTTGGGACAAGTTACTTGATCCTGTCTTGGTAACAGTTTTTTCTTCTATAAATGGAAATGATAATTGTAATTTCTGTGAAAGTTGTGAGGATCAAGTGACATAATGTCTAAGAAACCATTTCATGGTTCTTTGATATTTAGTAATTGCTCAATAAATAGTAGTGTCTCATATATTTTTTAGTATTTAGCTGAAATTCCTTAAAGCTATAGCTAAAAATCTGCCTTAAGCCGTATTACTTTACTTCAATATTGAACAAATAATGAATAGGAAGAAAACCATGTCAACTGTAATTCTCTTATAAAGATACTTGTTCATGTTTGAACTTAATACTTGGTACTTTTCACTATAGAACAATGAATCTAATCTCAACCATCTATCCAATAAATCTGTACTGAGAATTTCCTGTTTACAAGACAAACCCACAGGATCCCTTTCCTGCATGTTCACCCATGCTAAGTATCAGACAAATCATATACAAAATACGATTCACATCCAAAAAATCTCCAGGTACACTAGCCTAAAGTTATCTGGAATTTGGAAGTGGTCATTTCACTTTGATTCCTGGGGTCTCTGGGAAATAACGTGTATATTTTCATAAAATAAATGACCTTGAAAATATCAAGTATTTCTAATAACAAAATATACATACATTTATATGGGTCAAATGACAAAAGCCATGTTAGAGCAAACCCTACACTGCACTCTCTAATTGTTCATTGTAGTTTGTAGAACTCTGCAAGAGGATAGAATCATTAATACAGTAGCTTTTACGTTGTGTTTTCCAGAGCACTAGAATTTCAACAGAATTGGAGTTGAGCATGGGGGGCTCTGGGTCCCTCATCTCTACTTCATTCAAAACAGCTACTCCTCTTTTATCTATTTTATATATTAGGTTCTAATTAAGCTTTTAAGAAAAGGGAGGGTTTTGCTGCTAAAAAAAAAATGAAACAATAAATAGTTTGAAAACCTCAGCGTTAAAAAAAGACAGTCCAATGACTTTTTTTTCCTTAACTCATTCAGAGATTACCTGTTACACAAAATTTACCAGAGCTTAAAGTTTCAACATTGTGTCAAGGACTATTCTAAAGTTAATGTTAAAGCCTATCCACAATAGAATACTACTCAATTATAAGAAATGATGGTGATCTAGCACCTCTTATATTTTCCTGGGTATAGCTTGAGCCCATCCTTCGAAGTGAGGTATCACAAGAATGGAATAATAGGCACCACATGTACTCGCCGTCAAATTGGCACTAACTGATCAACACTAAGGTGCTCACATGGTAGTAATATTCGTCAGGGATTGGGGGCTTGGGGGTGGGTAAACTCACAACTAATGGACGCGGTGAACATTGTGTGGTGTAAAGAGCACATGTCAAATCATGGTTTGGGTGTGGCAAAGTAATAAAATGTAACAAAAATGTTTGTACCCCCATAATATCCTGAAATTAAAAAAAAGTACTTAAAAAAGAAACCTATCCACTCTAAAGAATTCATCTTATCTCCTTGCTCTGTCCCAGGTAACTTCTTATTTACATATTCTGGGTGGGGATAAGTAATTAGCCATTTTACAGAGGTATGCACTGTGCTTTAAAACAGATCCACTAACAGCATTGGTGTGTGTTTGTATGCGTACACAACTAGAGGAGAGAGGGTAAAAAACAGACATAAAACATTATGCGTATTTTTTAAAGTTTGGTTTTTTGTTTTAGTTTTTTAGCTTAATCAGATCTTCGTAATGACTTTGTAAAAATCCCAATTTACCTACATGTTCTTATGAAGATACAAGAACAAGTCCTTCTCTCTGTGCTTTAAGAATTCATTCATTCATTCATTCATTCATCCATTCAATACACTATGTGAGTCCCCACCATGTTCCAGAGACTGTAGAATGGTGAAACGAAGAGGCTTACCATTGTCCAGACAAGGTGTGATAGCTACATGCTCACATGGAGGCAACATGCGGAAACAGACTGAGCACAAGCTTTGGGCTCAGACTGGCCATCCTGTGAGTCTCATTTCAGCAGTTACAAATTGAGTGCACTTGAGTAAATGACTTATTCTCCCTGAATCTCGGTTTCCTCATCCATGAAACAGGGCTTCATTGTACTTCCTCATAGAGTGTGAAAATATTATTAGATGTGAAAATATGTGTTCCATAAACTAGCCCATTATCTTGCACAAAATAATTAATAACAGATAAGGATTAGTTTTTTCTTTGAAAGGCAGCTTAAGACCATAAAAATAAGCGCATCTCTGTCCCCAGCCCCTGAAGGAGGACCCAGGTGGCAGTGCATTTGTGAAACCACATATCTGGTGCTCCAGTGGTACAATCAGTTAGCTCACAGTACTTATATGAAACCACATATTTGGAAAAAGGTCCCAAAGCAGTCTCCATTGCTCTCAACTTCTTAGGGAAAATTGTGCTATCTCTAAGCACTTACTAAATTAATAAAACTCTAAGTTGGTTTAGAAACATACTTAGTATAAATTGGCCTTTATTATGAAAGCAAGTGCCATGTGTACGCAGGTGTAAAACAGAGAGGGTTCCAAAACACTCTACAAACATGCTTTCTAAAAGTGATAATATGAAAGATTAATCTAAATTGATACTTTTCCCAGTACAAGAGCAATTCCCTGGGAGTGACTTAGGAGATTTAGGTCACCATCAGCAGGATAACAGCTAACACACTGCAGCAATAATGACTAAATGGTACCCTGAGTTATTAATGCAATTTCTAAAAGAGCCTCACTCATTATGAGGACATGGCTAGCAAACAAGGGAAATTGGGCTCTGTAATACTTTGCACATACTACATATTTTTAATGCTTGGAGTTTAAAAAGCTGTGAATGCATTTGGCTTCGTATTTGGGCTTGTCTTCTATATATTTTCTATTGCTGCTTTTAACATTTCATGACAAACAGTAGCTTAAAACAACACATTTTCTTACTGTCCTGTAGGTCAGAAGTCTAACATGAGTTTCACTGGGCTAAACTCAAGGTATTGACAGGGCTGTGTTCCTTTCTGGAAACTCTAGGGGGGAAACTGTTTCATTGTCTTTGCTAACTTCTAGGTGTTATCCGCATTTCTTGGCTCTTGTCCCCTTGCTGCACCTTCAAGACCAGCAATGTTGCATATCTCTGATTCCTCTTTCCCTTGTCACATTTCCCTCTGGCCACACACAGAAAAGGTTTTCTATCTTTAGGGACTCAGGTAGTCAGATGAGGCCCACCTAAGTAACCCAGGATTATATCTTCATCTCAAGATTTTGGACCCTAATCATATCTGCCAAGTCCCTTTTTCCATATAAGATAACACACTTACAAATCTTGGGGGACATGAACATCTTTGGGAGGGTCATTTTCTGCGTATCATGTATAGTGTTGGAGGAATTGGGTTATTACAGA
>CAUYRT010083972.1:0-26378 GCA_963574885.1 Lepilemur ruficaudatus | reverse complement strand
TACTTTGACAGAGTAGGTTTTTGAATGTAACAAGATAAGTCAACTTGAGTGGTAATATATTTTGGGAAATCGGCTCACTACAAATTGTGACTGTAAACATTGTACTGTAAATGCTTTGTAGTTTTCCCCCAATAAAATTTTCGGAAGGAAAAAAAAATTTGCTAAGAGGGTAGCACTTGTGTTGTGATCTTATTATCACATAAAAAATAGATCAGGAGGAGACTTTTGGGGGTGGGTGATGGATAAGTTTATGACACAGATTGTGGTGATGGTTTCATGGGTGTAAACTCATCAAGTTGTATACATTAAATATGTACAGTTTTTTGTATATCAAGCATACACCAATAAAGTGGTTTAAAAACAAGCATGTAATAAAACACTTTATCAATTCAATAAAATTTGTTGTTTAAATAATTGAAAACAAGAGAGTGGGATTTATAAACTAGTTTCTATCTCCGTGTTTCAGAGGACTTTGGACACGGACTCCCAGGCGCCCCACAGCACCACACCCCTCCTCCCCCCACCCCCGGCCCCTCCTAGTTTACTTCTTGGAATACCAGTTCCAGGGCCGGCGCTCTTAACCTGTGTGGTTTAAATCATTTACAGATGTGCTGCCAAGCTTTTTTTCAGTGTGTGTAAAATTTATTTTTGTTTCGGCTGAGGATCCCACGATTGCCGTGATGCCTGTTGGAGAGGGGTGTGCTGCGATGCCAAGGCATTCCAAGGAACAGGAGATTTCTTCTGGGATAGGTGGCTACTTGGATTTGGGAGTTTATAAAAAAGCACAGGGGAAAAGCCAAGTTCAAGTCAACCTTCCACCAGGCCTGTAGGGCGCTGAGCAAACCACGAGGTTCAGCCTGTCCTACTGAGAGCCCTTGTTAAACAGTACGTCTGTGCACGGTGTGCATATTACTGATGTCAAGTGTCCAGATTCCAGAATTTGAAAGTGCACTGTGAACAAAAAAGGCTGAGAGCCATTGTCCTAAGTGTGACATGAAACAAAGTGTTTCCTGGTGACATAATTTTGGCAACACTGAGTTGAACAAAGTTCAGCTGGTTTCCCCAGTGCAGGATTTCTCAGGGCCTTTAGCGTGCTAAATACGGTGAGTCGCCTGGAGGGGCGTTGGAGTGCAGCGTTCATCCATCTCTCTTGGCCCGGAGCCATGTTTTTCTTTCCAAGAATATATGTGGGGACCAGTGTTCCGAGGAAACATTTTAGCAAATACTGTTCCAGGAGGATTTCATCTTCTCTCTTTTTGTCTGAGAAAAGTCCAGAGACTGTTACATAAACAGCCTGAGAAGGCTGGTTACTCCCCTTAGGGAGGAATCGGGGCACTTCTTAATTCAAAAAGAAAAAAGGGTGAATCATATACTTCACAGATAGGTTAGAGCATCTTTTGGGAACTTAGCCTCCTTAGGCAGATACTCTTGTAAATCTCTTTTGCTTACAATGTTTCCAAAATGGACCTTCCAGGTTGGCCCTGCCTAGGACACACTGTGTATTGGAAGTGGTTGGAACTGATTTCCCTCCACCTCACTGGATGTTGTGGAATGCTTCGTGTTTTCACCGGAACACTACAGGCTGAGCCAAGCCTTTGGCCAGTATACCACTAGGCCAGCAAGTAAGTAGCTTGAGAAGTTTTTCCTATTCCTTGGACTATTTTTTCCTCATTGGTAAAATGAAGGTGTACGATGGGATGAAACAAACATAAACATTCACTAAACCTATTCTGTGCTAGATGCTTTGACAATGTAATAGTGGATAATACGTTTTCTTGATAGATGCATGACAATAAATTATAATATAGCCTGCTATCTGCAAAAAGTGCCGCAGAGACAGAGGGGAGGAAATGATAAATTCTGTCTGAACAATTTTTCAGATTCCTTTCAGCTCTAGTCTTAGACACTAAGCCTTCAGGGTCTTTTCTTCTTGTTGCAGTTGGCCCAGAGCCTTCTGAGTCTTCAACCAGCAGTAGCAAAGTTTCAGTGTCCCCATCATTGGGTGCTGATCTGCTTCTGACTGAATTTCAGCTGGTGTAGATGTCATCTTTGCAGCCTAGCAGAGCTATCCTGGCTCACTTTTCCACATAGGGCCGGATGCTCCTTCTGAACACAAGTCTGCCTTAAAGGTCTGGGTTAGAGTGGAGCAGAAACTGTGTGCAGGTCAGTCATGCTCCTGAGCCAGCCTCCAGGGATGAGAGGAAGAAGATGGGTCCCCAGCAGTGTAAACTTGAGGCTCCTACCACTTGTCATTGCCTAAAGAAAATAAAGGAAGTGCTTCACCCAGTATTCCAAACCCTCCGTTTGGCTCCAGGGCATATGTTCTGTTTTATCACCTGCCTCTCTTTACTTCCTTCTGAGATTGGGAGACTCACTTTCTTCCCTGCTCCCATTTCTTTCCCCCTCGTCCTTCTCCTCCTCTCCTTCCACACTCCAAGGACCACTTGCTGAGGATAATTTCAGCAGTAATGGGATCATCAATACTTGTTAGCTGATGGTTAGTTTCAACAGCAAAACCAGGTCAGATGGCTTGATAATTTCCCACTGACCCATGGCGGGGAAGGACGGGCTCTGGGGACCTTTAGGCACGTCTAGCGTACTCTACTGGGCCTCACCCATTCTCCCCCCCTTACAAAAAGTCCTATTCCACCAGGGATAAAATACCCGGAAGCAGCATTGTTAGTAGCTGCAGCCACAGGCCACCCACCCTCTTGCCTTTCCTCACCTTCACATCCCCAGGGATGCTCTAGAAAACAAAGAGCTGTGGCTACAGAGAGCCAAGGGTGGTTGGCACAAGGGAGCTTGGAAACCTGGAATGGGGAGTCCAGGAATCGGAAGGCTGCCCAGTGCTGCTAGCTGGACGGGCTTTAGCTGGGGGCTAATAAAGAGAGGCAACTCCCTCCAACCCCTTCTGAGCACGATCGGAATTCAGGCCCTCCAAGCTCCTCCAGCCTCCAGCCCAAACCCACTACCAGCCCACTCCACGCCACCTAATTCAGGGAACCACTTCCTGCCCACTCTCCTGATTAAGTCTGAAGCTACCCACCATTCTCTCAGAACTCTCTGCATTGTCACCCCCTGTTCTCTTCCATCTGACACGTAGACACAGAAGAGCTGCCACTTATTGACCCCCTCTCCCCTCGCTCCTTTGCTTACCTCTGTGCCACCACTCTGCCGCTGAGCCTGCTTTTATAGATAGGTAACCAATGACCTACCAACAGCCTCTTCTTTTATATCCTATTCAACTCCTTTGGGGCATTAAAATTTTTTTTAAATTTTATTGTAAAAATAATACCCCAAATACCTCTTAGCATAAAGAATCCGAGCATTAAAGAAGTGTGTAGAGTAGAAAGTGAAACATCACCAATATTCTTCTGCCCCAACGCCACTCCCCAGGGATAATCACCATAAACTGTTCGGTAAAAATTCCTCTCTACTGTTGCTTATGAATTTATAAATTTGGGGTCATTTTAACATCCCCTTCTGCAACTGGCATTTTCACTTAACATGATGTTGCAGATGTCTTTCCGTGTAAGTCTATATGGTTATACCTCGTTTAAAAAACGTCCAAATAGCCTAATTCCATCATATGGCTATCTCTTAATGTAGCCAGTTTCCTTCTGATAAACATTGAGGTTGTTTCTGTTTGTTTGCATATTCATTCACGTACTTATTCGTTTCCGTTGCAAACAATGCGGCACTGAATCCCTCGTGCATTTGTCTTTGCAATACCGGTGCTCCAAGTACCGTACGCTGCTGATCACTCTCATTTCTTCGCACTTCTTACATGTCCAGCTTCTGTCTTGGTTCTCTTCTGCCATGGCAAACCGCTGCCTTCCCTGAGCACACAGACACAGATGCACGTTCACGCTTTGCTTCTGCCCAGAGTGTCTCCTGAAATGACCACTTCCTACGGATCTTCCTGCCCAAGTTTTGTGTAGCGCCCTCTCTGATTCCCCAGACAGGTCTTCCCCAGTGGCTTCCATTTCCGTAGCCCTTACCAGGTGCTAGGCCACGTGCTGGAGCAGACGTTATAGTGCCCCATCCGGTAACAGTGGGGTGAGGCATAAGCTATGTTGATGTCAGCATTTTAAAAGTAATAAAAACCGAAGCTCAGAAAGTCAAGGAACTTGTCCAGGTCACCCAGCTAGTTACATGAGGGAGCCAGGATTCAGTCTCAGGCCTGTTTAACTCTATAATCCATGAATTTAAATCACCATGATGTTATTATATATGGTTCCTTTGGCTCTGGTACTCGCAGGGCCTTGCTTAGGCACCTGCTAAAGCACCTACCAAACTGAACAGTGGTAACTTATTAACAAGTCTGTTTCCCTCCCCTAGACTGGGAACCCCCTGGGGGCAGACCCTGTGTCTTTTCTTTCTCTATTTCTCTATTTAGTGCAGAATCTGTCATATCCTGGGTGCTGATATTGATTTGAATGAATGAACCAATGTTTGCTGAGTGAAGAATGCCAGTACTTCCTTTGGCAGATTAAGAGCCAAATTTTATCACTCAACAACACACGATGAGCTTGGAGTTTATTTCCTGCTAGTTCATGAAAACATAGTAGCCCCTCCTCCCAGCGCCTTGATTAACTAAATTACAAGAGGCTCTTGAGATTGGCAGGCGGTAGAACATAATGGTTTAAGAAACACAGGCTCTCAAGTTGGACAGACTAGGTTTTGATCCCAGCTCTGCTACTTATTAGGCACGTTATTCAAGTTTCATAATCCTTAATTCCCTCACCAGTAATATGGAGTTAATGACAATTACCTGCTCAGAGGCTTAGTCTGAGGATTTAAAAGTAAGGTAGTTAAGATGAAGTACTTACTTAACGCAGTGCCCGGCACACAGAAGGAACTCAATAAATGTTAGTTGCATTATTGTCCTTAGGATTAGTAGTAGCCACTTGCACTCTCTGTTCAGAGCCAATTTAGATAAGGCATTCATCTTCCCTACTGCTCTCCAAAGCTTTGACTAGGGTGACTTTTTAGTTTAAATTGCCACAAAATGTTCTCTGTCTTGTCCTTGTTTGTAAAACTAACGTTTGTTGAGTGCGTCTGTGTACCGCTCTTTCCTGGAAGCGCCTGGTTGGTCCTTCACCTGTCGGGCAGTCTACAATCGGAAGAGTAAGCATGCTCAGGTTAGAGTCCAGAGGGAGGAAACATTTTCCTGTCGTTTGCAGTTCAGAACATTACATGGTTCTCTGGAAAACACACCTTCATTTTCTTTTTAAACTTCAAGGATTTGTTTTAATTTTTTTTTTTTTTTAAAACCCAAAGTCTGAAGATTTTGTACCTTGCTCCATAAAGGAATGGGTAGGTACATTCTGGTGCCTGTGCTATCTTTGTTCTTTGAGACAAAAAGCTTTCCTACACCAGCAGCCCCTGAAGGTGATTTTACGAAATAGCATTTGTTTCGCTATTCTGGGCAGTTCCTAGCCACATCCAAATATTAATTTTTCTTTGTGGGGGGGTTGTTGTTTTGTTTGTACTTAACTGGATTTTTCCAAGGACTCTGTTAGGGTAGGACCCCACCCCTGGCAAACAAAACAAAAACGAATGAACAAGAAAATCCTCCAGCCCCAACTCGAATCCCAACAAAAGCAGATGACTCAGTACAAGCAAACTTTTTGGACTTAATTTATAGATTATTGATTTCTGGAAGTATAGGTTCTCAGAGAACCATGCCTAGCATTTTAATTCAATTACCTCCAAAGGAGGAAATTCCTTAGTAATGCTACTCAGCTCCAAAATTCGGGATTGTCATTTCCTGCATCTAACTTACATGTCTATGTCTCCAATTGCAAATTCAGCTGTTCCTTTTCCAGCTGACATGTCTGTGCAGGAGATGCAGAGGAGAAAGGCTCACTTCTCTTTCTGGTGAGTGTGTGTCTGAGGTAGGTGTGGCTCCACGTCATGTAAGCATCTGACTGCACGCGCTAGAATACCTGCACCGTCGGGACACGGAGCCTCCTGGCTGCCAAGCACTCCCGGAATCTCAGTCGCCCAGGGGACTGCTGGGTGCTTTCTTCTCTTTTCTCTCTGTTCTGGAGCTCTGGCTTCTTTATCACATGCTTTGTTATCTGAACTGCTTGGGCCAGTGCTTTAGAGGGTCAAAGGAGATTATGGGCCAAAGGGTCAAAGCTCTCACCTTGAGCCCGCGTTATGACAAGCCCCTTCCCTTCCTTGCACCTCAGTTCCCCTGGCCGAGAGGTATCGAGTTTCATCAGCGCACGTGTGAGCCACCGCCCAGCTCTGACATCCTGGGGTTCCACAGTCCACTGTCCAGCCAGCCTAGTGACCTAGTTGGGAAGGACAGTAGTGAGAACGGGGCTGTTGCTTGGAATGCACAGACATGTTGGGTGGGGCACCACCTAAGAAACTCGATTTGGGATTGGAGCAACCTGTTTCTCCAAACTTCGGGTGAGAGCTGATGGAGGCCTGCCACTCCTCTGGCGGGGCTGCGGAGGCATTTGGAATGCACTTGTCAGAGAGCATCGGGTCTAAAACCTGACACTTCCACCATCTGAATACCGACAAAGATAACAATTGCACAAGAGGTGGAGCCCAGATGACCCGCTGATCAAGTCAGGATTTCAATTCTGGTGCTCTCAGGAGCTCTCATCTGACTGAACACCCTCCTCTGCCTTCTCAAAAGGCGTCTTAATACATTTTTCTCCCTGAGTGAGTTTGTCCTCAAGAGGAACTGTGGGAGGGCCCGTGTGGATTTTGAAAGCTTAGTGCTGAGCTAATTCTGTGCCCTAATGATGTTGAAAGCCTCTGTGATTAGGGAGGCAGTGGCAGGGCGCCTGCGGCTGAAGTCAGGAGGTTTGGGTTCTGGCTTTGCCACTCCCTGGCTGTGCACCCTTGAGCAAGTTGCCTTCCCCCTCTGGGCCCCAGTGTTCTCACAGAGCAGTATCTCTCTGTGATCTCTTCCTGCCCTGGCACTCCATGACTCCAAGTCCCCAAGAAAGAAACCTCCCGTCTTGGTTGTAGAACGGGGCCAGATCTACCGGAATTTTTGTGCGAGCCCACTTTTTCCCCTGTATGGACACACAGCTCTGGTATGGACATTGCATTCCCTCCCCAAGTTCCTTCTCTTTGAAGGCTCTGGATTGTTTCCAAGAAAATAGGTGAGCGCCTGATGCTTGTGGATTGGAAAGGGCTTTGAGGAGAATCCCCCAGCTATTTCAAGAATGCCTCTCACCCCAGTTGTCTGGCGGGGGGTGCTTGGTGTGTTTGGGAACAATCATTTCATAAAAGTTAAGAGCCCGGGCTCCGGAGTTAGCGGCCTTCCTCTTCTATCCCAGCCTGGCTGATCATTTCAGTCCACCAGTCAGCAAATATTTATCAAGTGCCTGTTTTGTGCCACACTCTCTGCTAAACTATTTTGCATGTATTATCATATGTAATCCTCACTGTCCTATGAAGCAGGGACAAGTTTTATTTCTGTTTCACAGATGAGGAAACTGAAACTCAGAGAGGTGCTGTGACGTATGTGAGGTGTCATTGCTGGCAAGTGGCAGCCCAGGGGCTTGATTCCAGGATGACTGATGCCAAAGGCACGACTCTCAGCCACCACACTCTGCTGTCTTCCCGATCTTAGTTTATTTAACCCACACGTAAAAATCTACCATGCGGGCATTATTGCTCCCATTTTACAACTAGACGTTGAGGATCAGAGTTTAAGCAGCGTCACTCGGTTGGTCAAGGTCACTGATGGCAGGGCTAGGACTTGACTGGGGTCGGGTTCAACCCACACCTCTGTGCCTCGACTGCCCCATGCAGTGCTTCAGCCTCAGCCTTTCAGAAAAGCCCCTGTGAGTTTGCAAGTTCACGTTACAGATTAACCAGCATGTCTACTTCTGAAGGATGGATGGCATATACCAACATCGCACAGTGTCGTCGGAAAAGCCCTGATGTATGTACGGCACCAACGGCTCAGGTTCTGGTGCTGTCTGTCCCCCGGCACATGCCCTGAGACATTCCACCCTCTGAACTTCACCAGCTGTGCTGTCCTCAGCAGGGTTTGCGTTACAGGAACCAACTGAGAGCGCAGCTATGGAAGGCCTCTGCAAATTAGAAAGTGATGAAAGGAAGATCGTTATTATTAGGATCTCACCTCTTCACTTTCCTCCTCCACCAGAATGGACAGTAAATTGCACGTTGCCTTCAAGAATCTTGAAATACACCATCGAATGGCCCAAGCTCTGTGACGCCAGGCTGGAGCAGCTTAAGGCGTCTGCCCTAACAGCCCTCTAACAGCCAGCTCTCCTGCCTGGCTCATTCAGAGATGCCACATTCCAGGATGTGAGGCATTCCAGTGGATGCCACTGTGACTCGTGGTCGTCCCAGAAAGGCTGGAATGTGACATTCCTGAACAGATTCAGGCATGAGAAGAGAGAAGACAGAACGTTTGTAAACAGACAGCCTGGGGCTTAGGAGAGGCAGGAGAAGTTGCTCATTTTCTGTGCGCTTGTTTTGAAAGCCTGTGGAGGTGTAGCTGTCTGTCCCTGGCCCCGATCTTATCGTCCCTCGTGAAGCATGCATTTCCACACGCCTGCGGACATCTCATGCCGGGGCCTCGCACTCTCGGAGCATGATTCCAGGAGGGTTGGGCCGGGAATCTCTTGCTGACTGAACGTCCCAGCTCTCCGAGGAATGAGGGGAGAGCAAAACAGAGGTGCCATCTGCAGGTGGACAGAGACGCTCTGTACGATTGTCCTTGAGTTTTTCCACTTGAGTGTTTGTTCTCTCCCCTCTCATCCAGCGGGGCTAAGGGTGGCACAAGAAGAGGATTCTATTCATTTGGGGGCTTGTTTGTGCCTGTTTGGGGCCCAAGGCGAAGAGAGAGAAGCAGACTTATGGGTTCAGGCTTGGGGTGAGAGCATTCCTCTACTCCAGCAGAATGTGGGGGCTGCAGGGTGCAAGTCAGAAGAACTTGGGGAAACTGCCTGCCTTGGGTGGGACAGGAGGGACTGTGGGTCAGTGATGGCTCCCTGAGGGGTCTCCTCACCAGGACTCCCCTCCTGTCCACAGAAGCAGGATGTGGGGGACATTGCCACCCCTCCTACCTAATAATTGGTTGTTGAAAAATCCTCTTCTTGGGGCTGTACCCACAAAGCAGCCGTAGTTATAGAGATGGAGAAGGCAGGTGCCCAGAAGGATGCCAGAGGAAAATGCCATCAATGGAAGGGGACCTGCAGGGAGAGCTGGAGACCTGGCATCTGTTGCAGCCTTGCCACTGGCTGCTGTGTGAATTTGGCTAAGTCACTTGCCCTCTCTGAGGCTGTATTTTATGAAAGAGATGTTGGGCAATGATCTCTAAGGTCCATTCCGACTAGGCTGACCAACCATCCCAGTTTACCCAAGACCTTCCTGAATTCAGTACTGCGAGTCTCCTGTCCTTGCTTCCAATAGAAAACTCCCCTTCCTGATAGTTCTAGTAACTTTCCCCAGGATTAATCTCTTTCTTCTCTGTGCTTCAGAAGCCTTTTCTCTGGATTTGGAAATGGTCGTGATAACTCCTTCTGCTAAAGGGTTGTGGGCAGAGGTGATACTCAATACATTAACATCCTCTATGTAAGGCCATCAACCCATCAGAATAGATTGACCATAAAACCCGGACCATTCTGGGAGTCCTATAATCTCCTCCCCCACCCCGGGCGTGGGCAACATTGCGACCGGGCTTCCATCTCCAGGTCTGTTATGGCTCCATCTCTTTCCGCAGTGACACCAATAGCTCCAGCACCTGTAGAATTGAAAGATTTTCCAGCTTCTCTTCTGATTCTTGTTCTCAGACCAAAGGTGGTCACTCCCCAGTTCACTGGTCAATTCTGGCCCCAGTCCAGTTTCTTATGGACTGCTCTGAGCAACCTGACCACATGCAGAGGGGAATTTCGGAGCTGACGGGCTGCAGATCGTGTTTTCATCCAGAGAGGACCCTCTAGTGTGTTTGGGATTGAGGAGGTTCAAAGTTTCAAAAAGTGGCTAACGTGCACGCACCACAGGACAGAAGACAGCAAAGCTCGTGTGACCTCTGGTTCCCGTTCACCTCTACACCTGTGGAACCCATTTCACACGACCTCCCTGCCTGTCTTTGTCCTTCCTCCGGTATGTTGTCTCCTCATTTGTTTATGTCGCTTCCTAAGCATGGTGACTTCCATCAGGCACTGTGCTAAGGGCTGGTGAAATAGAAGCTGGATCCAGCCCCTACGGTGACCCTGCAGCATGGCGGGGCAGACCGACAAGCCAGCAGCTTTCCCATGAGTGTGCTGTGACACCTTTGAGTATCAGGACAGCATAAAGCAGGGGCTGACTTCTTCTGCCTGGGGTGACATCTGGGCGGGGCCTGGAAGATGAGGAGCAGTTACAGGTGGAGGATGGGTGGGAGGAAACTGGAGTGTCAGGCATGGAAATGGCATGCACAAAGGCACCTGTTTGTCTCCCTTTGTCTCCCACTGTGGGTGGCACTGTGGGCAGCAGTGGGTCAGGGGTTGCTGGGCAAGAGGCCAAGGCAGGTGGAGTTGGCCCTCAGGAGCTACCAGACCGAGGCACTGGCGCACCAGGAACCTACTTCCCATTTCCCTGGGCAGATGGAAGCCCCACACACAAGCTTTTCCCCTTTTATTCTCATTTCTCAGAATGCCTGCCTTGTCCTGTGCCAAAGGCCCAGCTCTGATTCCCCTTCCCCCATCTCCATCCCGCCAGACCCCTGAATAATCAGGCACCCAGTCCCTCCTCCTCCCATCCTCTGTCCTCATTCCTTCCTCCCCACAGGATCGTCATGGCCCAGGGCCCGGTCCACATCCCACCTGGTTGGTTGGTGCCAGGGCTGGCTGGCAGTGCCTCGCCATCCCGGGTGTGCTGCTAGATGAATCTTCCCAGTCAGTGTTTGGTCAACCTCATGCACCTGTTCTGAAATCTTTGTGAGCACATTTGCTGACACTTCACCATCCACTATGTACCGACGGGGCCACATTCATACGCATGGCCCGGTTGTCATTGGCTTCTGCCTCTGTCTGCTTACACGGGACCTCAGTCTCTTCCTTCCAAAGTGCACCCTAAGTAGTTCTGGAAACCTCTGGGCCAGCACTGCTGAAAGGGTGCCCCGGGCACCAGCGCCCATTTGTGCATGCTGCCAACAGTCCGAGACGAGATCAGCACAGACATTGAGAGTAAGTTGAGCTTTCATAGCAATTTGATGTTTCTCTGACCTCTAGCAGATGTGATATTTTTTATTTTGCAAAACAAACAAACAAACAAACAATAACAAAATGCACCTGGCCTGTTACAGATCATTTGAGAAACACTGCCCTAGGGTGTCTCGTACTCAGTCCAGTCTGGTCCCTCCACACTCACACCTCAGCTCCCTGTTACCCCCTGGCAGCTCTGGAAGCTGCTTTTTTGGGAAACCAATCCTTACTGCTTCTCTGCCTGGAGCACAGCTATCCATAGTGTCATGTGAGAAGCAGAAGCAGCTTGCTTTAAAAATATACCTGCAATTCTGAACATCTGCCCTTTGACATTAAATTGGGACTCATATTTTATTTTATTTTATTTTAATGAATTTAGTTTTTTTTTTGAGACAGAGTCTCACTCTGTTGCCCAGGCTAGAGTGCCGTGGCATCAGCCTAGCTCACAGCAACTTCAAACTCCTGGGCTCAGGCTATCATCCTGCCTCAGCCTCCAAGGTAGCTGGGACTACAGGCATGCGCCACCATGCCCCGCTAATTTTTTCTATATTATTAGTTGGCCAATTACTTTCTTTCTATTTTTAGTAGAGACGGGGTCTCACTCTTGCTCAGGCTGGTTTTGAACTCCTGATCTTGAGTGATCCTCCTGCCTTGGCCTCCCAGAGTGCTAGGATTACAGGCGTGAGCCGCTGTGCCCAGCTGGGACTCATATTTTAAATCACTATTTACGGTCTTTCTCTAAAGCATTTATTTATTTTTTTCTCATTAGCTTGGTAATTTTTCTAAAAATTTAAAAAAACAACCTTGTTGAAATAAAAATTATATACAATAAAGTGTACTTATACTCACTGTACAATTTGATGAGTTTTGACCAAGGTAGACACTTGTTAGATCACCTCCACAGTTAGGTTATAGAACAATTCTATCACTCTAGAAAGTTCCCCGTGCCCCTTGTTAGTCAATCCCACCTCCACCTGCAGCCACAGGCAACAACTGATCTGCTTTCTGTTTCTGTAGATTGGTTTGGGTTTTTCTAGAACATCCTATCATAGGATCACCCAGAATGTACTCTGACATCTGGCTGCGTTTACTCACCATAATATTTTTGAGATTCATCTACAGTGTTGTATGTATCAGTAGTTCAATCCTTTCAATTGCTGAGAAGCATTCCACTGCATGTACTGTACTACAATTTGTTTATCCCTTCTCCTGTTGATAGACATCTGGGCTGTTTCCAGTTTTTGGCTACTTGAATAATGTTCTCTGAACATTTATGTACAAGGCTTTGTTTGGACAAATGTTTTCATTTCCCTTGGGCAAATACCTACTAGTGGAATTACTGGGTCATATGGTAAAGATTATGTTTAACTTTGTAAGAAACCAACATTAATCCACAGGCCACATTGCTTTTGATAGGAATCACAAGATTTCTAATTGGACCCCAGTTCCAACTGTTCTGGAGAGGTGGCTGTCCCCTGTTCCAGGGACTCACCAAACCAAATTTTACATGGCTTTTTCCACCTTAGCATCATCACACAAATAATGTTATGATCTGTTGTGAGTCGTGTTGCATGTAAATTAAAAAATATTTTAAAGTACCGATAGTTGTGAAAAATTTGCCTTAAAAAATAAATATCTTTGTAGAACAGGTTCTATCTTTATAAATATGCACATCCTCATTCACTTACATTCAATAGGCTTATCTTGTCCATGGCTACAACTTGTAGCATCCAGCTTTAGATGTGTGTAACAAAGACCCACAAGAACAGTGGCTTACATAAGAGACAAGTCTATTTCTCTGCCAAGTAAAACTCATCACGGAGGCAGTTCATGGCTGGGATGGAGCTTCCACAGTCATCTGGGACCCAGGCTTCTTCTGTCTGCTATCCCTAAGGGTGACCCATGTCCTCACCATCCAGAATGGAAATTCAACCATAAGTCCACAATCCAGAGAAGTGACTTCACCACTTCTGCTTGCGTTCCATTGGCCATCACTTAGTCACACGGCTGAGCCTAACTACAAGGAATTCTGGGAAATGTAGACATGTTCTGATCTAAAATTTGGTGGCCATATTACTGAGGAAGAAGGGAAGTGTAGATATTGGAGGACAAGGAAAAATTTCTGTCATTACTGAATCATTACTAACAGTTATTCACAAACTATTGTAGTATTTTATCCCTCCAGCATTTTTGCAGGTAATAATAAAAGCACGGGTGTGTCAGTTGGAGTGCCCTGTGCCTGGAAGAAATGTCTTGTATGCGGCATTGGAAAACAGGCTGAGAACTTGTCTTGACTCTATACCCTGACATTCGAGTTTCTCTGCAATACGGCTGCAGTCTGCTTTTCTAAATATTTCATGCTTCTGTACTTGAGGGCTCTATTTTAGCCAAAGGATGCTTAAAGAAAATTGAACTTTCTTTTCCCCTCCCTGTCTTTTGTCATGTTGTTCCCTTTACTTAGAGACCTTCTTTGGGTTCCTGGAACATGGGTTCACTCCCCACCGCAGGGTGAACAACAGGAGCTCAGACCACTCTTCAAGCCTTCCTCAGCATTGGCCTCCCGACCTCCTAATAAAAGTGAGCATCCGACCCACCTGGTGAGACCTGAGTCTGACTGACTGAAGAGAGATGTTTCCCAGCTTGCTGTCTGCTTGCAGTGCATTGCAGTAGCAGGATAAGCAAACAGCAACACAAAGCAAAAATAAAACAACCAAAAAACCCCAGTCAAATCTACCAGGGAGAGCCCCACCCAGCTTCGGATAGACTTATTCTATGCAAGAAAATTCCAGAATAGCAGAACTAAGAAGAGCTTAGAAGTACCATTGCACAGATGGCGAAACTCCGATCAGGTTGAGGAGGTGCCTGCCCAAGGCCACATGACTGAGGCTCAGGGTCTATGTGAGCAGAGGACAGCATCTGGCTTCCTGATCCTTAAACGGGTGCCCTTTTAATTTCATCAATCTGTCTCAGTAAAGGATATTTTTAGTACATTGTACTTATTAAATACAGTTTTATGTTCTCTGACCCTGTCTAAAAGCTTGCAAGCCAAATGTTTTATATCTCTCTAAAAAACAGAAATTAAATGGTTTACTTTATATGTCTGCTAATGGATCTCATAGGTCTTTTGGAGGCTTAGTTCTGACAGAGGTGGAAGAGTATCATAAAATAACCATAACGCAAGGTGAAGATGGAAGTATCACCATTATCATGATTCCTTTGGGTGGTCAGGGACCACGTTCAAGTTGTCAAAGAATCTGAGAATGATAGAGCCAGAGGGCTAATGGAGAACACTCCCATTTCATAGGTGTGGAAACTGAGGGCGTAGAGGGAGACGGCCATCCTCAGAGTCACATCACGGATTAGTTATTTGCAGAGGCAGGTGTAGAACCCGGGCCTTGTGTTTCCCAGAGTCAGACATTTCCACCACCACACCTTTCAGCCTCTTTAAAATTTCAGACCTGGAGGCAGACAGCTTGTTCTAAACTTGTTTAGCCTACTATGGGGCCAAGTACAGATAAAATGAAATCCCACAGGGGTTAGGAAATGTGTGCTTGGAGCCAGGGGCTGTGCGTTTAACATATTAGGCCTCTCCTTGGGAGAACTGAAGCTGTATTTATCTGGGACTTGGCTTCGGGCATATATCCCCAGGTAACACCCCAACCTTCCTTTCACACAGGCTCCCTGTTGCTGAAGAGTGAAGTTCACATTTCCTCAGAATGTTCCCGCAAGTTCCCAGCAGGTCTCCCAGGCAGGCAGACAGTGGACTCACAGTGGGAGGCTGGCAGCCAGGCCTGCCAGTTGCTGCCAACACAGCACTGTGGCTTGGGGCCCTGGGTCTCTCTCTGCCTTGCTGCACAGGGCCTAGCTGTCCTAGCTCCCTAGTGCAGGACAGACAGGGAAGCTGGAAGGGCCTTTTGGGAGCTGGCCCAATGTTCTCCTTTTATAGAGAAAGAAACTGGCCCAAGAAAGGGGGTTGCCTTTCTTATCACCAGTAATCCCAGAGTTAATGACAGACTCAAGAGCTATCCCAGGCCTCTGGACTCCTAACTCTGTGCTCAAATCAAGAAATAATGAATGAATGTCTGCTATGTGACAGGTGCTGAGCTAAGTGCTTCGCGATTCATTTATTCATTCATTCATTCTCATTAGGCTCTGGAGTACACCAGGCACTCTATAGGCTCTGTGCCTACAGTGAACAACAGACAATGGTCCTTGCCTACACGTAGCTGTAGACAGACAAGTGCTTGGGCAGTTACAATCCAAGGTGGTACTTGCTGTGATGGGGGAGCTACAGTGTGCCACGGAAAACACAGAGGAGACATTTAGTCCAGGTTGGGGTGGAGGCAGGAGACTAACAGTTTCTTCCAAAATACCGTATCAAAGTTAGTACCAAAGGTTAAGTAGGAATTATGTGAGCCAGGAGTGGGCAGGTAAGAGCGAGCTGGATGGAAAGGTGACACATTCAAGGCCTTAGAGACCAGAGCCTGGTCCAGTGAGGGGTCTGGAGGGCATTTGGCGTGGCTGGAACTTGGAGGGTGAGGAGTGGGAAGAGATGAAGCTGGAGAGGCAGGTGGTGAGCAGTGCAAGGGGTTTGGATCCTTGAGGACAAGAGCTGTGGGGAGGTGTTAGTTGGTGGTGTCCAAAAGAAAGAAAAACCAGTTGCATCATAAGCTGGTGGCTTCCTGGCCCCAGTAGGATTTCAGGCAAGGCTGGATGACTGCTCACTGAGAAGGATATAAAGGGGATTTGGATGTTGGATATAAAGGACTCAGAAGAACTTACTCCAGAGCAGCTGATGTCAGCCAGGCAGGAGGAGGCAAGCCCTTCCGCCTCTTGTCTCCCCCACTGGCTCCCGATTGGTGTCCATGAAAAGATCCCAACATTTCTTTTTTTTTCTCGAACATTCATTTTAGAACCACTGCTCAAGCCAACTGGAGAGCTCAAGACCAAGGCTCCAGTCTTATATTTGGAGGGCAGAGGAGAAAGCCAGTATTTATAGCACCTTGCAAATCTGGACCGGCATTTCTTCTTCTTTCTTTCTTTTTCCTCCCCACTTGGAGTGGACACCCCTGCTGAGCATAGACATTGCCAGAATGTGGTCACCGGGCAATGAGGCCTTTCTGTTATTGGACCTTTCAGTTTTAGAATATGCTGCTTTCTGATTTCATTTTGTAGATTTCAATTCTGTAGTGAGATTTTCCAGCTTGTCATCTACTTTTTTGAATGTACTTACCGTAGTCATTTGAAAGTCTGTCTGGTAACTCCAATATTTGGAATATGTCTGGATTGGTTTCTGTTGTCTCTTTTTCCTCTTGGTCCTGTTTCTTGATATGTAAGGTGCATGTCGTATATGGAAAATGACAGATTCATTTTCATTTCTGACAGGCAGTTACATTAATTCCAATCCAGCTAGGACTCAGCTGAGCCAAGGCTAGATTTCAGCCTTTGTTAGGGTCGGCCTGCCTGTGCCCCATCTCCATGCTGAGCAGATAGCCCCGCAGGTTCTGGCTCCTGCTAGCACTCTGACTTTGACCGCTACCACTCTCTCTGGCCCACTCTGCTCCCCCACGCTGACCGAGTGCTCTTCTTCGGACAGAACAAGTTCCTTACCTTAGGGCCTTGCCACTTCGTTCCCTCTGCCTGGAATGCCTTTTCCTTGTCATGTGGCTGGCCACTTCTTGTCCCTCAGGTCTTTGCTTGAAGGTCACCTCTTTGGAGAGACTATTCCTGCCTACTGAATGTGAGCTAGCTGCCCAGTCACTTGTAATCTATCATTCATTTTAATCTCTACACGTCACTTACCACCATCTGGTATTTTCTTCATTGATTCATTCACGTATTCATTCATTTTCTTAGGGCTGGTGTCCCCTAACTAGAATATAGACAACCTGAGAACATGGGCTTGTCTTGTTTACTTGGTATCATCAGGGTCTAAAAGAGCAGCTGGCACACAGGAAGGTTTCAATAAATGTTTGCAAGAAATTAGCTATTTGTAAAACTGCTCTAGGAGATGGAAACCTTGAATTCCACTTAATTATAAATCAAGCCATTTCCTTTATCAGATCTTTTTCTTTTCTCACTTTTTAAAATGAGAGATGCTCCCACAGTTAGTCACCCTTGTGTCGTCTGTCACCATAGATTGGGTTTGCCAGTTTCTGAAATTCCTATAAATGAAAACAAACATATTCTTTTATATCTAGCTTTTTGACTCAGTGTTATATCTGTGAAATTTGTCCATGTTGTTTCACGTAGCAACAATAAATTTTTTTCTTTGCTATGTACTGTTGGTGTTTGAATATGTCAAAATATATGTATCCATTAAAAGTAAGAGAGTGGTGTTGATGATGAACTGGTGGTTTACAAACTGTGGTCCATAGAAAGTCCCCTTCCCCGCCAGGGTGCCATGGGCGAGGGGCCAACAGGGTGGGGCTTCAGCGCCACCCCTTGCCACTTTCCCCTCCAACCAGAGTAGTTTTGTCTATTTCACAGACTGGCATCTAGACATCTAGGTCAGATTGCATTTGGAAAAAAATGTCCCTGCTATCTAAAAGAATATCATTAAACTCAACTATTAATGTCAGATATCACATTTTGAACTCTGCTACCTTTGAGCTGTATGACTTAGGGCAAATGAATGAATCACTCTGTGCCTCTCTTTCCACAAATGTATAAATGCGATAGCAATAATAATATTAGGTTAGGTTAAATAAGCTAATGCGTGTAAAATGCTTATCATAGTGCTTGCCATGAAGTCAAGTTTCAATAAATGCTAGCTGCAATGACTATTATTATATTATTTTCTTTGTCATCGTCATCATCAGCTTCATTATCCCTGCCAAGGGTGCTTTCCACTTTCGTGACCTGTGTTCCTTCTAGGCTTTGTCGCAGTCACTCAGCCTGGGCTCCTGCTCAGTGGAAAACTGGATGCCTCCTAATTCTATTCCTAGCAGCAGGATGGGGTATCCTAGTTGGATCTCCTGGCCTGCCCCAGCCAGTGCACCAGAAATAAACCAACCCAAACTCGAATGCCCGGGAAACAGCTGTTCACCGCTAGCCAGACCACACAGTTTCAAAAGAAGAGGGAAGGAAAGAGAAAACTGTCTCAGCTCAACTTCTCAGTACACTGTGAACCTGACACTCCTAAGGTGTCCAAGTCAAATTCTGAATCCAGTGGGTCCTCCACAGATGCCAGTAGACAGACTCCAAGTTTGAGTTTCGTTTTTAATTTCATCACAGTATGACCTTGGCCAAGTCACTGTGTCATTGTCACAGGGACTCTGGATGTGTTGACTTCCTCTCTCTCTGCTAAGAATTTCCTGGGTGGAGTGGGGTGCTGTGCATTTGCCAGCCGGCAGTTGGGGGATGGGAAACCTGGCTAACAGTGTACAAGACCCAGATGTTAGGGAGGAGGGCGAGCATTGTACGGTGTGCCCCTGAGGGACCAGGACCCACAGAGAAGTCTCAGGGCATAAAAGAAATGCACTAGGTCATGGAAAGCAATGCCTTAGGACCTGTTCCTGGGCCTCTCCTAGAGAAACAGGTAGTTGGAGCCATTCTCAGCATTCAGTAGTAGGGTGGAGTTAGGGCAGAGTATTGAGTAAGTAGGGTAGTTCTGGATTAAAACATAGAATTTGTCATTTATTAGGAAGGCTGTACAACAGTACTGTCTCTGCTTTGAAACAACTGACACATTGTTTTAATGTCTAGTCCAAGCCCTGTAATGGCCCTCCTAGCTAGACACAAATGAAACATAATGCATATGGGACACTGCATTTCTGAAGGATGTTGCATGTTTCCAAGTACCAAGGGGAAATTGCCCTTTTACACAGCGGAATTCTTGACCACCTCCACCTCTGCCCCTGCTCCCAGTGTTGCAAAATGCCCAGAATCGTTAGGCAGTAAGCACATCAATGTTTAACATGAGTCTCAAATGAAAAGTGCAGCAAACCAGTGTGCCTTGCCCTCTGATGACACGACCTCACCGAATTGCTTATTTGAAGCCAGCAACTGAAAGAAGGCAGGGAGAGGTGACAGATTTTCCAAGGCAGGCAGAGAAACAATTCCCAAAAGACAATCTCCACTCCGAGCAGGTCTCCCAGCATATCAGATCACCAAGGCTGCAGCTGCTGCAGTTACCAATTGTGGGACAATGGTCTACCTCTATGGGAGGGCAGAGGGCAGCTCCATTGGATTGGTCTTTCTTTGTTCTATTAGGAAGACTCAACATTAGACTTTCCAGCACCCAGAACTGGCATCTCAATTAGTGAAGACCACCCTTTTCTAGGTGAATTTAGTCCCTCCTGTTTCTAGAATTCCAAGATTTGAAGGGACCAGACACGAATACAAACATTTACCCACGTTCAGCCCACCAGCCTCCTTTCCAACTTTATTTCATTGCTTTATGGCTCCTCATGCCTGCATTTATATTTTTCTGAACTTTGAGTGGAGTATAGCAAATATTCAGAGAAGTGTAGCAATTGTAAGTAAAATTTTCCAAAGTGATCACACTTGTGCAATCAGAACTCAGATTAAGAAACAGAAAATTGCCAGCATCCCAGAGACCCCCATTGTTCCTTCCAGAAACTTCCCTCCCCAAGGCTGATCAATATCCTGACTTGAAGCACCATAGGTTTGTTCTGCCTGCTTTTGAGCTTTGCAGTTTATTAATTTTCATTATAATATTTTATTGAGAAAATACACCACAATTTTTCTATGGTTAAAGGGGTTTGGGGTAGTTTCCAGTTTGAAGCTATTACAAGTAGACCTGCATTAAGTGTTCTTGACCAAGTCTTACGGTGCTTATATGTATGTATTTCTATTAGTTGTAAGTCTAGGATCACAGGGTATGCATACATTCAGCTTGATTAGTAATCTGCTACTGCCAATCAATTTTCCAAAATGGTTGCATAGATTTATATTCCCACCAGCAATGCATGAGAGTTCTACTTGGTTCACATCCTTGCCAGTACTTTAAATTGTCTATTTTTTGTCATTCTAGTCATTTTGGTGGGTGTGTGATGGTTTCATATTGCGATATAAGTTGCATCTCTCCGATGACTAGTAACGTGGGGGATGACCACATATTTTTGACTGGTTTAGGTGTTTCATCTCCAATCCTTCCCCTTCCGATGGCTCCTCAATTCACTATAATTCATGCTAAACGCTAACTTCTCCACTAACAGTGCTCTCTCTAAATTCACCCATATCCCAGTCAGCTGTAACACAATACCCATCCTCTTCCGGTTTTCCCTGGCATCCCTAATGTATCAGTCTGGGCTTCTTCAGATGCAAGTGTCCATAAACCCAAATCAAACTGGCTTACGTGAAAAGAAAAAAAAAAAGAAATTCTCTAGCTCATATAACTAAAAGGTCTTGTGGTATATCTTAGGAATAGCTTGATTCAGAGCTCAAATGATGTCATCACTTTCTAGTTTTTCTCTTTCCATGCACTGTGTTGGCTCTATGATCAGATGTAAAACGACTGCAGTAGTTGTAGTTTTATACAGTTATAGGTTCAAGTTCCAAAGTAGAGAGAGAGAGATTCCTTCTCCAAACTCAAATAAATAAAAAGCTTCCAAATGGAGTCTTGTTGGCTCTGTTGGGCCTGTTTGGGTCATGCGCCAGTCCTGGAACCACTTGCTTGGGAGATTGGCTAAGGCCTGGGTAATGTGTCTGACCTGAGGGAGGAGGAGATGGGGTTAGCCCTGCTCAAAGAAAATGGATTAAGAATGGAAACAGGTTGATTTCTCAGAAGCATATTGGGGTAAAATTATCTTGAGGGGGAAAAGATGCTGGGAGGCAAATTCAGCAGTTATCTACTACACTTTTTGATCCAGTTCCAAGGCCAGAAACCTTTAGTTATTCTTGAGTTTTCCTTCTCCCTCAGCCTCCAAGTCCATCAGTGATGACCGCCCCCCAATTCTACATCCCAAATGGCTCCCTAATCCAGCCATTTATCACTACTGTCTCCATTCTGGTACAAGTGACCAATAACTCATCCTTTGAGTTTTGAAATAGTTTTCTTGCATCCTTTTCTCTAAATTCTAAAAATAACAATAGTAAGTAACACTTCTTGAGGGCTTACTAAATACTCAACACTGTGCAGAACCCTTTACTTTCAATATCTCCATCAGTTCTCAGAGCAATTCTATAAAGTAAACAACTAATAGTCCTCATTATATAGGAGAGAAAGCTAAACTATTAATAATTAGAAGCAAATTCTTTGTACTCAACATTCTTCAGTGGCTTCTCATTTATCTGTGTCCCTGATATCTATCACTATGTAACAAACTACTCAATTTTATTGTCTTGAAAACAATAGCAATCATTTATTTTACATTAAGAATCTACAATTTATGCAGGGTTCAGCAGGTAAGGCTCATCCCTGCTCCTTAGAGCATCAGCTGAAGTGGCTTGTCTGGAGGATGGGGAATCTACCTCCAAGATGGCTCACACCTATTATTGACAAGTTAGTGCTGGCTATTGTCTTCAATTTCAGCTGGGGCTGAGAGTCAGGGACCTCAGTTCCTGTCCATATGGCCTGTCCATGAGGGGTTCTCCATAGGCTGCTTGGGCTTCCTTACAACATGGTGGCTGGGTTCCAAAAATGTCCCCAAAATCAGGAAGTAGAAGGTGCCATTCCTTAAGACCTGAGCCCAGACTCAAGTCTGGCCAGATTCAAGGGGAGGTAAAGAGAGCTCCTCTTACTGTGAGGAGAATCAAAGAATTTTGGATCAAGTTTTGAAACTGTCACCTCCTAACTATAGAAATCCATAAGAGGAACTAAAAGGCTTTCCACAATCCATTATCCCAGTTCATGATAACATTTTCCTATGCACAGTGGCCTTCTTCCAATTCCTCCAATGTACTGTGTTCTGTCTTCCTCAGGCCATTGCACCTGCTGTTTGCACCTGCCTGGAATGCTTTCCCTGTCTTTACTCAATCTCTTAGCACCAGATCTCAGCAGAAAAGTCTTCTCCCAGTGCTATCTAGGTTAAGCCCTTCTGTTTGATGTTCTGGCTCATAGTAGGTGCATCATACATATGCCTTGACAAAAGAAATTATTGAATGAGTCAAAAAATTCATTGCCGCTTCTGTCTGAAACCCCTCTCCCACCTCCATACCTTCTTGTGCCATACCCCAGCCCTATTCAACTTCTAGTCTCCAGGTGGATGGGCTCCAGCTCTTGTAGTGTTTCAGCTCTTCTTGAAATTCTATCTCCTCCAGGAAGGTGGCAATTCTCTAGGATCCACCAAGGATAAACATTCCACTTTCAGGACTCACTGGCTCCAGTGCTTGTGTAAATGAAAAGTCTTGAGAGCTTGTTTTCATGGAACGTTTGTCTAATGGTCGCAATGTTCCTATCAGTAATGTTGCTATTTGTTTTGAAGCTCTTGGAAGGTGGGCATGATGTTTCTCTGACTCACAATTCCTTATAGTCTTAGAGAACAGGAAACAGATGTTCTCAGGACAAGAAGAGAGAAGTTGAATTTTAATAGGCAGAGAGTACAGTATAAGCAAAGACTGAGGAGGCTGGGTGTGATCCCTGCTGTTTGATGGGGAAGACCTGACTCACATCATGCCCTGGCCTGGGATACACTTCTTGTCAGAAAAGTAGACAGATTTTATAATGGAAACACACTGACGCCAAGGCAGAGTCCTAGTTCACCACCATCAGGTGCTGTTACTTAGTCTTCCTGGGAATTATTCTTCTTATCCATCGAGTGGGAGTTCTGAGACAGGATGGTAACAGGGCCAGCCCAGCTCCAGCAGTCAACAGTTCTGATCAAGAGTGGTGTAGCATAGTGGCTAGTTGCTCCTTCTGTGGAGGTAAACAGATCCGGGTTCAAACCCCAGTTTTGCTCCTTTTAAACTGTGTGACCTAGGGCAAGCCACTTCACCTCTTTGAGTCTCATTCCTGTTATCTGCAATCTGAGAATAATAGTAGTTTTTCCCTCATAAGGTTGTTTTGTAAGTTCAAATGAGATCAGCTATACAAAGTATTTACGATATAGTAAGTAAGCACCAAATTAAGTAAATGATTCAACAATCAATTATTGAGGACTTCTAATGGGAGGATATGGCACAGTGGAGTGGTTATAGTCTTGACTTTGAAGTTAGATAATACATGAGTTTAAATAGTGGTTTCATCATCTGCTAGCTATGTGACCCTTGCGTAAATGACTTCTCTTTTCTGAACTTTGGTTTTCTCATCTCTCAAATAAGGATAAGAGAAGAGAACTTCACAAAGTTATTGTGATGATTCAGTAAGATAAAATATATAAAATGTGTCCTACAATGCCTAGCATAATATATACTCAATAAACAAAAAGCGTCTTTTTGGAGTTGTGATAAATAATTCCTCTTCTTCAGGGAATAACCTGTTGATCGGTTTGGCTGGAGTGTAGGGAATAGTTGTAGAGGACTACTGGGAGATAGTTAGAAAAGATGGTCTGGGCCCACATGTGGTGGTTCTTGAATGCATAGATGGGGATTTTGCATCTTATCCCAACGGCAATAATAAATCACTGTAGAAGGTCAGGTTCTCAGAAAGATACTTTCAATATAGAATATAGAAAACATTAGAGAGAAGATGCACTGGAAATGGAGAGACTTATTCACTCATCCTTTCACTTATTCATTCTGTCAATTAACAATTATTGAGCCCTTATGTGCCAGGCATTAGTTGGTGAGAATGGAAAGGAAGATAGATAATTAAATAAGACCTAAAATGTAATAAATACTAGGCTAGAGAAGCACATCAGTGTGGTACCTAACTCAGACTTTTGGAGGGATCCAAAAGTGCTTCCAGAAGCAAGTGATGCTTAAACTGAGACCTGGAGTATGAAAGAGTGGAGGAGCACTCCAGGCGGAAGCAATGTCAATTGCAAAAGATGCATAGGCCAGAGAGAGCAGGGTGAGTGGAGGACTTGAAAGACATTGGATCTTCCAGATGAGAGGGAAGAAGAATATGAACTGGGGTGATGACCTGGGGATAGAGGAGTAGGGATAAGTGAGCATGTCACTGTGGAGATAATGGTACAGTGTTATGAAAAGTGATGACACACTGGGTGTGTGGAAGGTATAAGAGGAGGCAAGGTGGCTCTAAGTTGACATCCTCCCCCCCCATGTTAATTCACCCTTACTTTACTTTGCCTTTTACTTCTCAAAGGTGTGTGTTGGATTTTATCTGGTCAACTGGTTTAGTTGGGCACTGTGTATGGGTGTCCTTTATGGTCCCAGGCCAGAGCTGTGCAAAAGAGGCACTTGCATAAGATGTGGAAGGCAGAAGTGAAGCAGCAGTCTTTTTTACTCTCATGTGGTCAGATGGAGTTACAGGCACAGAGATACCTCATAGGTTCCAGCTCTTCCAGTTCTTCCTCTTGACAGCCAGGCACTCCAGGCCCCCCATCTCATCTGCCACATCCAGAGGCAATAGCCTCTGAGAATAATGGTTTCCCACGGACCTCTTCATGCACCATCACTTTGTGAGCCCACTCTGGTGGCTGTGTGTGCTTGACTTTCCAGATTCACTGTGACTCATTTTCTGATTCTTGAAATATCCCTTCTAGAGTTTCACTTCACTAGTTTCACTATAATTTGGGGGAAACCATAGCAACCCCTGGCTGAATCTGACTGATACAAAGCTCATAAACTTCTAAATAGCTTGGATTTCACTTATCCTTGTGTATTTCTGCTGTGCCCAGGCAGTCAAAAAAAGGATGATACTGGTGTTTCTTACCTCTAAGGAGAGACATGGATCATTGTCTCATTTAGTTCAAAACCAAATAAAGATATTTGTTTGAGATTATGACTAGTCTCTTTCCCTTTAACCCAGCAGAACAAAGCATAGGAAACGATTAGCCAGATGACTAAGCAATAACATAAGAAAAGGAGAGGAGAAAGAATGTTTCGGGAAGAAGGAAAAGGATGTGCAAAGATCCACAACCTCTTCTGGGGCTTGTCTACCTTTGGCTTGATATGGAGATTAAATGAGATAATGAGTATGAAAGCACTCAGTAAATGTCCTAAACCTGTGCAACCATGGAATCAAATTGGGAAGACCATTTACAAGCAGGACTTTTCACTTTCTACTCTTCAGTATTCCTCTGGGATATTCAATTCCCCTCCATGCTCCAGTTGTCAGAGAAGTAGAATTTCAAAGAACATGTTCATGTGGTTGGTGCCAGAAAGTCCTAGAGCATTTGGCTCAGGAAATACCATTGTTTGCTCCTGACCCACTAGGGAAAAGGAACTGAGAGTACCTACAGACCAGTTTGTTCTTCTTTTATGCCAGGACTTTTCTGGAACGGAAGTATCCTGGCAACCTCAGAATTATTTCACCTCTTATGCCCCGGACCCTTTCAATTTTTTTTCTTCTCTGTCCCTGGGACAAGTCAGGAAGAAATACCCTTAAAGAATCCTGGCTCCAATACTTGCTGTGTGAATGTGGACAAGTTACTTCAACTCTCTGCCTCTTAATTTCTACATCTATAAAATGTGGATAATGATTTCTCTCACGGGTTCATTGTGAGGATTTTTTTTTTTTTTTTTTTGGCACAGAGTCTCACTCTGTTTCCCTGAGTAGAGTGCCATGGCATCAGCCTAGCTCACAGTAACCTGAAGTTCCTGGGCTCAAGCAATCCTCCTGCCTCAGCCTCCTTAGTAGCTGGGACTACAGGTGCACACTACCACGCCTGGCTAATTTTTTTTATTTTTAGTAGAGATGGGGTCTCACTGTCACTCGGACTGGTCTCAAACTACTGAGCTCAAGTGATCCTCCCACTTCAGCCTCCCAGAGTGCTAGAATTACAGGTGTGAGCCACCACACCTGGCCCATTGTGAGGATTAAATTGGTTATATGGGCCGGGCGCGGTGGCTCACGCCTGTAATCCTAGCACTCTGGGAGGCTGAGGTGGGCGGATTGCTCAAGGTCAGGAGTTTGAAACCAGCCTGAGCAAGAGCAAGACCTCGTCTCTACTATAAATAGAAAGAAATTAATTGGCCAACTAAAGATATATAGAAAAAATTAGCCGGGCATGGTGGCACATGCCTGTAGTCCCAGCTACTCGGGAGGCTAAGGCAGTAGGATCACTTGAGCCCAGGAGTTTGAGGTTGCTGTGAGCTAGGCTGACGCCACGGTGCTCACTCTAACCCAGGCAGCAGAGTGAGACTCTGTCT
>CAUYRT010083971.1:0-10867 GCA_963574885.1 Lepilemur ruficaudatus | reverse complement strand
AGCTCACAGCAACCTCAAACTCCTGGGCTCAAGCGATCCTCCTGCCTCAGCCTCCCAAGTAGCTGGGACTACAGGCATGTGCCACCATGCCCGGCTAATTTTTTCTATATATATTTTTAGTTAGCCAATTAATTTCTTTTTCTATTTTTAGTAGAGATGGGGTCTTGCTCTTTCTCAGGCTGGTTTCCAACTCCTGACCTTCAGCAATCCTCCCGCCTGGGCCTCCCAGAGTGAGTTTTGAGGTCTCCCAAAGTAACAATAAACTAGCTAAGTATACACAAGTTAAAGATAAAATGTGAGTCAGCAGTAAAGACTATAATCCAAATGGGAACAAAGAAACCAGTACTTCTTTCTACTTTATCTAGTTCCTCATTTACTGAGACGTGAACTCAAGAGAGAGACAGGAACATTGATTCAGGCTTAGAATAGCAAACTGCTCTTATCTGCTGGGCTGACATCCTTTGATCATTCTCTCCACCTTCGGATTACTAGCCCAGTCCGTTTGCAGTCTGTGGCCCTCAGGCTTCAAGGTGGGGTCCATTTGCAGACATCCTTGATCAGTGGAATGTCCCCCTCAAGGTCTAACAGCTTTTGCTCAGTGAACTGACATGTCCACAGGTTGCTCTTTGGCAAAGTCCTGTTCCACTCCTGGGGTTCTCATGTCTCGACCCTCACCCTCAACACTTCTCATGGTCAACTCCAATGTCACCTTTTTAGAGAGGTCTTCTCTGGCTACCCCATCTAAATCAGGTTCCTTCTCTCACCCCCAAATAACTCTTTCACCTCCCTCGGTTGATTTTCTTCAAAGCACACCCCTGAAAATCCCATTATCTTCATTTTCTTTCTTTAAAAAATATTTGTTGACTAGTAAAGGAATGAAGTTGCAAAATATAAATATAAAATCTGTATAATGGCTATGAATATGTTTGCACATTTAAAGACAGAGTATTTCCCTCTGCAGAAGGAACTGAGGGACTGTGAGTGAGAGAAACCAACTTTTCACTGGATATTCTTTTGTGCTGTTTGGCTATTTTACCATATGCATGTGTTTAAAATTGTAAAACATTATTTTAATAAAATCTGTTTCGTGATGGACAGCCTCAGTGAAAATAATTTAATGACTTTTTAATGATTCCATTAGATCATCAAGTATCTTAGTTGAACTGGAGGCTGTGAACTGTCCCCTTGAGAAATTTGGTTGGTTTCTCTGGATTAGAAGGAGTCCAGCAAGACTCTGTAGAAGGCTCTTTCTTTTGTTTGCTTCAAGAGAGAATGACTAGCTTTAAATACATATTTAAAAAGAAGGCATGAAAAGCTTTCAACATGTGAATCCCAGGAACCAGGCACAGTGCCGTGAGATGCCTCAAAATACCCTAAGATGGGGCACGCAAGCTGTATTTAATTGCTTGCCCTATTCGGGACTGCAGTTACTCCGCCTACATGGTACAGGTTTCTTTTAAATAACTCTGATGTTCCCTGCTCCAAGACATCGAATTGGTAACAGAAAAATAACCCAAAGAAATAAGGAAACAAACTTCTGGCCTTTAAAATTCAAATTTTCAGGGAAGAGTGCACTTAGATTTTATACTTTAGCTGAGCATATAGTATAATATAGCCATATAAACCAGAAAGGGTACTAAATTGCTTGCTATTTGTGTTCCTAATAAAGAGAATGATGACGATCAACAATTTCGTCATGACAAGAAGTTTTCTTTTTTTAAAAAATTTATTTTTAATTATTTGTATACATAATAGTTGTATATATTTATGGGGTACATGTGATGTTTTGATACAGGCATACAATGTGTTACAACCTCAAGTATTCATCATTTCTTTTTTTTTGTTTTCTTACGGACATCTTGCTTTGCTGCCCATGCTGGAGCACAGTGGCGTCATCAAAGCTCACAGCAACCTCAAACTCTGGGGCTCAAGTGATCCTCCTGCCTCAGCCTTCTGAGTAGCTAGAACTACAGATTTGCACCACCATGCATGGCTAATATTTCTATTTTTTGTAGAAGTGGGGTCTTGCTCTTGCTCAGGCTGGTGTTGAACTCCTGAGCTCAAGCAATCCTCCTGCCTCGGCCTCCCAGAGTGCTAGGATCACAGGTGTGAGCCACTGTGTCCAGCCTATTTTTAGTGTTTTGAGGAACCTCCATACTCTACATGGTGACTGTACTAATTCACATTCCCATCAACAGTATATGAGGGTTCCCCTTTCTCCACATCCTCTCCAGCATTCATTATTGCCTGTCTTTTGGATAAAAGTCATTTTAACTGGGGTGAGCGGATATCTCATTCTAGTTTTGATTTGCATTTCTCTCATGGCTAATAATGTTGAGCAATTTTTCATGTACCTGTTGGCCGTTTGTATGTCTTCTTTTGAGAAATGTCTGTTCAGATCTTTTGGATCTTTTGCCCATCTTAAAATCATATTATTTGATTTTTTTCCTATTGAATTATTTGAGCTCCTTATATAGTCTAGTTAATAATCCCTTGTCAGATGGGTAGTTTGCAAACATTTTCTCCCATTCTGTGGCTTGTCTCTTCACTTTGTTGATTGTTTCCTTTGTTACGCAGAAGCTTTTTAGCTTGATTTGATTCCATTTGGCTATTTTTATTTTGGTTTCCTATGTTTTTGAGGTATTACTCAAGAAATCAGGCCAGGTGCAGTGGCTTACACCTGTAATCCTAGCACTCAGAGAGGCTGAGGCGGGAGGATCACTTGAGCTCAGGTGTTTGAGACCAACCTCAGCAAGAGCGAGACCCCATCTCTACTGGGGAAAAAAAATATAAAGAAATTAGCTGGACAACTAAAAAAAAAAAAAACAGAGGGAAAAAAAAAAGAAGAAATCATTACCCATACTAATAATGTCTTAGAGAGTTTCCCCAGTGTTTTCTTTTAGTGGTTTCATTTTCAGGTCTTAGATTTAAGTCTGTAATCCATTTTGATGTGATTTTTCTGTATGGCAAGAGATAGGGGTCTAGTTTCATTCTTCTAGGTGTGGATATCCAGTTTTCCCAGCAACATTTATTGAAGAGACAACAATTTTATTATGACAGGAAGTTTTCCATCTTTTGTTCATTAGGAAGCTTTTCGTTAGTTTTCTCTCCTCTCAGTGAATCCAGTAAATTAAATGGCCTGAGATAGCAGACCAATTTTTGAATGTCTATATGAGTTTTGCTTCTTATCTAGGAGATTTGGAGCTAGCTCCTCACTTCCCTTCCACCCTTTTCAATTGAATGGCTGTATTGTGGACTGTAGCTCATTAAATAGGTCTAAAGTTTAAGGTCAGGCTGTCTGAGTTCCAAAGTAGTTCCGCCATCCACTCCATGTGGTACCTTGGGTGAACGGTTTAACCTCAGTTTTCTTAACTATACAGTAAAAGGACTAATATTACTTACTCAATGGAAATATTTTGAAGTTCATGTTATTTTGGAAGAGTGCCTCATTCATGGAAAATCTAAGTGTTAGTTGGTTAAATTTTAATGGGCAATAAGGCTGGGCGTGGTGGCTTACGCCTGTAATCGTAGCACTCTAGGAGGTGGAGGCAGGAGGATTGCTCAAGGTCAGGAGTTTGAAACCAGCCTGAGCAAGAGTGAGACCCTGTCTCTACTAAAAATATAGAAAAAATAAATATAGAAAAATATAGAAAAAGTATATAGAAAAAAATTCATGGTGGCTCATGCCTGTAGTCCCAGCTACTTGGGAGGCTAAGGCAGAAGGATTGCTTGAGCCCAGGAGTTTGAGGTTGCTGTGAGCTAGGCTGACACCATGGCACTCGAGCCCGGGCAACAGAGTGAGACTGTCTCAAAAAAAAATTTTTTTTAATGGACAATAGACATAGCTCATCTTTCATGATGCTACAAAACGTCTCCAAAAGTTAAGAGTTTTTTTTAGAAGAGTTAGTAAAAATAAAATAAGCATTTAGTAGTCATGGTATTGTAACCTCTTTAAATCTTGGCAGTCTTGAATAGATGATGGCCTGAGTTATCATCTTCTGCATGTCAGCTCATTCCTAGTTGCCCGCTTGTAGCTCACAGTTCTTATTTACCTCACTATGGCATTTCCCAAGGTTTAGAGCAAGTAGAAAACTTGTCTTCTATCTCTTCCTGAAGTTTCTCTCAAAAATATGCTAGGTGTATGCTGAGAGCTATCTTCCACCCTTCTTTCCTCCCTTTGTCTGTCCTCCTTCCTTCCTTCCAACATTCATTAAGCACCTGTCAAGTATAAGGCAACTTGTCATGGTTACATACAACAGCAAAAACCATGGGTAGCCCCGAGACAAATCCTCACATTCTTTAGAACACTCTCGCAGGGAGATATCCACAGACATAGGCTGAGCTCCAGTCTAGGGAGTGGCCAAGGCAGCAGCCAATTCACTGAGCAGATCCCACACTGAGTTTATTAAAGGCTTCCAGGGTTCTTGCAGGGTTTTTAATTTTTATTCAAATTCTGAAAGAATCCATACACATATTATTTCATTTCATTTTGGAGATGGGGGTCTCACTCTGTCCTACAGGCTGGAATGCAGTGAAACTATCATAGCTGACTGCAGCCTGAAACTCCTGGGCTCAAGAGATCCTCCCACCTCAGCATCCCTAGTAGCTGGGACCATGGGCATGAGCCGCCACACTTGGCTAATTTTTTAAATTCAAGGACTTCTATTTCTAGGATATTCTTCAACATATCGCTTGTTTGAAAGCTGACAATATTGAAATGATAACAACAGAAGGAGAAAAGCATCCAAGTTTTTTTCCTGTTCTGTTGGTTCAAACTTTATGGTATTATACATTTCTGAAATACAGTGAATTAGAATATCTTAAATCTGCATGTGACTCTTTTGTTTAGCTTGGGGTAGAGAATAATAGACGATGTGACTTTTACTGATTTTTTTTGTGGTATTTGTTCCTTTTAGTTCTCAAGAATGGTACAAATCTCAAGTGTCTTAAAGTGTGTTTCTATCTATTGCTGGTGTTTCCCCTCTAAGATCTCTCTTCTTAGGGATGTCAAAAGATCATTAGACATTTCCATCCTTTCTGGGTCACAGGCACCATAGGGCTGTTGGGTTATGGATTGTCCTCTCCCGATTCCTTGGGTCCATGGGGCACACACACTCAGCAACAGCCGAGCAATGCCCTAATGGTTTGAGTCTGGACTGACTTTAGACAGGCTTCTAGGGTCTCAAGAGTCGTTCTTTGCAGTTTGAATTAGGCCGGCTCAAAGGCCTCCCCAGGCTGGTGGGCTAGCTGTCGGCTACCTGAAAGTCTTCAAACACTCTGGGAGAGCCCTCCTCCCTAGGGTTTCCTTTTATAGAAGAGATGAAAATGGGCTAGGAAAATTACTCCTAGGAAATGAGCTTTGTAAGTACCTGAGAATTTTTTTCCCTCCTCATTTACTCTTCCTTATAACTCTGAGAGGCAGTAATGTCCTATTAACGAGGAATGAGGTTTAGAAAGGTTTAAGTAACTTGCCTCCGATGACAGTAAGTAGAGCCTGCTTGTGCTGGTTATGTTTGTACCTCGCTCCACCCTGGGATCCATTCTCTGCCTTCTCTACCCAGTCTCTGTCCCAGACTAGCTTCCAGGATCCTTTGCCCTCTGGATTCCAGTTGGGTTTGGCAAATGGGAGACACAGGAAAGCAGAAGGAGGGTGGGAGGAGAGAGAGGTCAGGGTATTTCTTCCCACTGCCCTCTCGTTGATGTTAGTCCTTACCAGTTGTACCTCCTGTTTTGTGGCCCCTCTCCAAGACTCTAGGTCCCTTCCTTTACTACTGCAAATTAAGGGGTGGCAACATCTTCCCAGTATTGCTAGTCCTTGTGTTGATTCCCTAAATTCTGTCCACACCTCTGTACCTTATCCATTCACTTCAAGGCCTTTCAGTTAAAATCTTTGCGCGTGGCACCTGCTTCATCCTGGGAAGGACCTTGACTGATAGAGTCATACCAAGTTATACTGCTTCACCTTGAAAATCTGAGGATCTTTCCAATTAGAACTAGCCACCTAGAAAGTGTCTGCATCCACCTTCAATACCCAGAACTGCCAAAAAAAAAAAAAAAATCAGGACGAGAGTCATGATTTGGTAGACTGAGAACTCCTCTAGGGCAGGAACACTGCCCTGAGCATCCTTGGACCCCCTACTTAGCCCAGCCGTTGGCATATAGTAGGTGTTTGATAAATGTTCCCTACAGAGGCAGTGCCCTTGGGCCCCATGAGTCTCCAGCCTGAGCTCCCTCCGCCCTCCTCTCCTCTGCCACACCAGCTGCTGAACTGTTGGCACCTGTAAGATCTGGATCACCATGCTGGCCAGCCGGTTTTTTTCTTATTGTGCTCCATAGAAGGAAGTTCATCCACGTGATTTTTTGCAGTGCCCAGAAAGGGTGGATACAGCGTGTCCTGTGGTGAGAAGCTTGCAGGTTTTAGTCTCACCCCCACATTGTTGCTATTCCTATTTAAGAATTGTCCCCCCTCACACCCCCACCCCACAAAAAGCCTTGAAACATTTTATTTATGTGGGATTACAGTCTATGCAATAATGATTCTTGAGGAGGTGGCCATGAATAGCTCGAGAGTGTTATACACTTGCGACCTTTTCCAAAACGCTGCAGAGGAATTATTTAGCCGAGGCAGCCACGAGTCACGTGCCTTCTTCAGCCCCATTTACATCTGGGTAGGCCAGTCTTTTGAATATTCTCGGTGGGAAGTACTTTGAACCATAAAGGCACACTAAAAGACAATTGCTATGGAGACTGCGCCTCCGCTGTGCATTTGTCTGAGTTCTTCTGGGGTGTTTGAGCATCCACTGGGTGTCCTCTGCACGCTGCTCTGGCGTGGGGACCTGGGCGCCACCGTGCTGGGAGGCAGCCCACTTGGGACCCGAACGCTAGCCCAGGACTGAAAGCGGGAGACGGCCACCCAAGGTAGGGGCACCGCCGGGGTGCATGCGGTGGGAGTGGGATGACTGGGGGCGGGGTTCTCAGAGTGTGCAGCACCCCCTCCCTGGCCTGTGCGGGGACCACGTGCAAGAGCGGCGCGTGGGGGCCCCTGGCGCGCAGCCGCGGTGGGTGACGGCGCAGCGTCCCGGGGGCCCCGTGTACGGGGCGTGTGTCTGTGTGTGAGTGTGGGTGGGTGGAGGGGCCCCGAGGCGCCCTGCTCACTTTGTGAGTGTGTGAGTGTCTGTGTGTGTGTGGCCTCGGCCCAGCGCCTTGCCGAGTGGTGCCTGCGGCCGGGCGAGCGCGCGCGCGCCCGTGCGGTGTGTGTGTGTGAGTGTGTGACAGTGTGTGTCAGGTGACTCGGGTCACGCAGTCTCTCTTTCTCCCTCCTCCGGGAGGAACTGCCGCGCTCCGGCTGACTCCTCCGCCAGCAGGCGGGGCGGAGGAGGGGGCTTCGGGCGCGCTGGGAACCGCGGGACCCGGACCTGGGCGCCGCCCGCCGCGGGGAACGCGCGGCCCCAGCTTCCGCCGGCTCCCGCGAAGCTTTGGACAAAACCCCAATTCAGAAATAGGTTGCAGTCGGCCGGCAAGGAGGCTTGGCCCTCACCCGGGACCCCCATCGCCCCCGGGACGGCCAGCTGGTGGGCGCGATGAGCCAGGTGCTGGGGAAGCCGCAGCCGCAGGACGAGGACGACGAGGAGGAGGAGGAGGAGGATGAGCTGGTGGGGCTAGCGGACTACGGGGACGGGCCCGACTCCTCGGACGCCGATCCGGACAGCGGGACGGAGGAGGGAGGTGAGCGTCCCGCCCCGCATGTCCTCAGCTCGCGCCTCTTGCCTTCTCTCGGTATCTTCCCGGCCCCGGCCCGGCCCGGCCTGGCTCGCGGGCCGCTGACTTGGAGGGGATCCAGGGGAACGGAGTTGAGGGATGGGGGTGGGGAGGGGCGCCAGAGAAGGGACCTTGAGCTGCAAAATTTGGGAGCCGGTGCTGGTGGCGGAGGGGCGACCAGGATCGGTGGGGAAAGGAGAAGGAGGGAGCGTCTGGGAGAAGGAACGCGCTCTCCTGGCCCCTTTCAGAGCCAGTGCCTCCCCCATCCCTGATGCCGAGCTCTTTTGCGGGATCTGTGGGTTGAAGAGGGGAGGGGATCGCGGGCGCGCCTTGGGACCTCTCCTTGAACGCTGCTGTTGAAGCCAGGGTCAGATGTCGTGGCTAAAAAAAGGCAGCCGGCAGCAGCGTGACTGGTAGGGTAGTCGGCAGCTGCGGGTGTCAGTCTTGCCCCGCGTTGCCGCGGGAGGGATCCTGAAGTTGCCCAGGTCTGCAGCGAGGGGATGCACGCCTAGGTGATACGGGAGTCGCCTAGTGGCCGCAGGTTTCTCGGGATCCAGGCAAATATTGTTGTTAGGACACCTTATCTGCGCTCAGTGTCACCACCTGGACTGGCAGTGCCTTCCCGGGAGTGAGCGCGGGGCGGGGGAAATCGTTGCCACTAAAGCAAACTCTTTTTCGTGTTCAAGTAGCGGATTTTAGCAATCGTTCAGCCTGGGGTTGGGGGAGTTTCCTGCATTTTATTCTTAAAACCTAAGGAAGTTGAGAGGCTTTCAGGGTTCAAGAAAGGTTAATCTTTTTTGTGTTCCTCAAAAGCGCAAGCAAAAGATCTTTTATTGTAAGGTCACTTGAAAAGGTCAATAGAATACGGCTGTTAAACATAACATTATTCTTGGTGAAACTGTACGCATCCTAGAGGAGTAAACTTCTTTAATGTTTCACACTGAAGAAATTGTGTGAGGGAAAAAAGTACCTTTGTGACTGTTGATTTTTTAAGAACTTTTACTGAGAATTCTCTGAACTTATTTTAAATTCCCTATACAGAGCCTTTCTCAGGAGGACAGTTTACATTATTCTACATCTGGCAGGCACTACTTTCAGTGAATCATAAAGAGAATAAAGTTAACTATGCCTTGCGCCTGGTAGATGAGAAAGCAGCTCTCCCAGTCGCCCTTTTTCCATAATGTCTTCTCTCCTGGGAGGATTTGTGCTAATTCTCCATTTGCTTAAACTGATGTGTGCACCTGTGCGCTTCTCTCTTCTGCACTCCCGGTAATTGGTCCCACAGTTGAGCACCCGGGCACGTTTTTGTAGATAAAGGCTTTCAGCCCTATCCTGGAGTCTCAAGGGCTACCTTCCGTAATTAAATTGTTCAGTCGCTTCATTATTATTCAAATTGCATTTGTTAGCTCCTCCCAGATTCTTTGGCGACTCCGGAGAGACGCAGAATGGGGATGCATTTGCAAGGTATTTGGAATGAGACACACAATAGAGTGCGTGTGGGATACTCTTTTTAAAAAAAGAAAAAGGGACCATATGCAGAGGAAAAGCCCTGTAATCTGATACTGTCCTGGGGGCCAGAGCGGGTCCAGGGAACCGTTTGTTTATTTTGCAGTTCTTGAAGGGGACTTCAAGTTTTAAAATTTGATTTGGGGACTTGAAGTGAAATTAAAGCCCTGCCTAGGGCGTGGGATTCCCTGAACAAAGGGCTTCCCCAGAGCCCAGACTTGGAGGCTCCCTTCTGCTGCTAACCTAATGGCAAACCTGCCTGTAACGGGTGCTCTTGATGACTTCAGTAATAAAATCCTCCTGCCATGGGTTCTTGGGATCAGCCTGGAATCTTGCTATAAAAGGATTGAGTGTGTGTATTTATATGGTGAGAAGAGCAGTGCATTAATGTTTGCTCTGGCAAACATTGCTTAAGCCTTGTCACTCTCTGCCTGGGCCCCTGTGTTAGGGGGTCTGCTGCTCAGACGTCCTCCTTTATCTTTTGGGCTCTGTTATTTCTAGGTTTCCGTGGCTTTGATTTTGGGGTTTTAGGCCTTGATGCAGAATCTTTATCAGAACATTTGCTTTCTACAGTAGCAGAAAGGCTCCTCAGTCAGCAGTTCCAGCAAGCACTGTCCCTGAAGACTGTCATGCCAACTGATATGTTCCCAGGGAGTCGGGATTGGGAGGGGGGAGGTTAGGAGTTTTGCGACTTCGCTTCCTGTGCCCTTCAGAAGGCTGATTCACGTGTTGCATTATAATCCTGTTTTATTTTTGGTAAGATTTACATTTATCAACTCTCAAACTTAAGAAATGGAATGTGGAAAAAGAAAAAAAGACTTGTTTATTCTGAGAGAAGATGGATATGCTGCACTTTGAACCATGAGCAAAGCATTTCTCTAATGAACCTCCTCTGCCTTCCTCTTCCTAATGGACTTGGTTTAGTGCCTACAATTTCTGGATACCTGGGGCTTTTTCCATGAGGTTCAGAAATCTACCCAACCAGGTGGGATGCTTGGGGGTGGAATGAAGGTGGATGCGCAATGTGACTTTCATTTTGCTCAGTCTGGGAGACTTATAAAGGACCCTCTCATCTCATTTTCAAACCAAGTGCCTTGTAAGTTTTGCCACATCGTGCTAAGTTTGAAAACATAGTGCAGCCAAGGTGAGACTTAAATTCCACTTCTCCTCTGGCTTCCACTCCATATTTTATTCATGAATAGCAGGAGTGTTCTCAGGCCCTTTAGTTCTATTGGGACAGATTTGGGCACCTTTCAACCCTCTTTTCTTGGTAGTTATTTGAAGATAAGCTGAGTCTCACCTTCAACCCCCACATTCTAGATAAAACCCCAGGGAGGAGGCAATGATTAAGCCATTAAAAACAATTACACCTCACGCCTGTAATCCTAGCACTCTGGGAGGCTGAGGCGGGTGGATAGCTCAAGGTCAGGAGTTCAAAACCAGCCTGAGCAAGAGCGAGACACCCCCCCCTTTCTACTATAAATAGAAAGAAATTAATTGGACAACTAAAAATATATGTAAAAAATTAGCCGGGCATGGTGGCGCATGCCTGTAGTCCCAGCTACTCGGGAGGCTGAGGCAGAAGGATTGCTTGAGCCCAGGA
>CAUYRT010083970.1:0-22979 GCA_963574885.1 Lepilemur ruficaudatus | reverse complement strand
TTGTCTATAAGAACTGTTACCCATTGTTCAATAAACGAGACTTGATCAGAATACTGTCTTGTCTCCATCTCTCGCGTCTCTTGTCCCATTGAACTCCCGCTCCCTCCTCCTGCGAATAACGTACCCGCGGGTCGGGGCAATACGGTACTGAATTCGTATTGCTTTTGTTCCATCATAAAGTCAAAAAACCGTTGTCAGACCATCCTAAGTGGGGGAGGTCTGTATTTTGTCACACTAGTATGGAGACGAGCAGCTTTCATTCACGTATTCATTTATAGAGCACTTACGTATTAGTCATTGCTCTGGGTACCAGGGATACTGAGATCAAAGACACCCTTGTTGACCTCAGTGCTTCTCTGGGCAGATGCTCCTCTTCCATCATGCCTTTAAAAGGGAGTGGACTCGGGTCATTCCAACTCTTCAAAGCTTACTTAAGACTAGGCTGTAACATATAATCAGACTTTACTGAAAGCTTTGGGATAGTGAATGGAAACTTCAAACGGGAATTCTCCTGAATGTCATCAGTTGACTTCCTCACCTTCCCACCCCCGTCTTAGCCCCCAACTTCCTATTATGTCTTAGGTGCAGCCTACTTGCCTTAACCGGAGTGCCTTGACCATGAACACCACCACCCCAGACCCCAGCCTGCCCAAGTCCTGTAGGGCCCAGTGAAAATAGGAACTTGCTCTTCCTGGCTGTAGCCTAAGTAAGGCTAGCCTCCCCAGAAACAGAGACTCAGCTCCACCCACAGAATGACAACTTTTGACATTAAGTGAAGAAGCTTAGCTCCGCACTGTCTCGACCCTTTCTTTCCGCTGCTGAATTGCATCTTGGCTTTCTGTTTCTCCAAAATCATATGACATTTTTCTTTTTTGGCTGTTTTTAAAAATCAGATTTGTTGAATTTTAACACATATGTAGTAAAATTCACCCTTTTTAGTGACAATACTTACGCGTATTGACAAATACGTAGTCATGTTACCATGATGATAATGAAGATATAAAATCGTTCCATCACCCCGCAAAAATCCCCTGCATCCATGCGTAGTTAACCCTTCCCGACACTCTCGACCCCAGGAAAATACTGACCTGTTTTCTGTGTCCAGAGTTTTGTTTATTCTGGAATGTAATACAAATGGAATGGTACGGCATGTGGCCTTTTATATCTGATTTCATTCACTTAGCATAATGCAATTGAAATGCATCCATGTTGTTTAATGTCTCAGAAGTGCATTCCTTTATAGTGCTGAGTAGTTTTCCATTGAGTGAATGCACCACAGTTGATTTATCCATTCACCAGTTAAAGAACATTTGAATTATTTCCAGTTTTTGATGATTATGAATAAAGCCACTATAACTCTTGCATACAGGTCTTTGCATGAACATAGCTTTCATTTCTCTTGAAGAGAAATCCTACTCTTCAGGAGTAGGATTGCCAGTTTGTATGATAAGTGCATGCTTAACATTATATGAAACACCAAATTGTTTTCCAAGGTGCTTGTATAATTTTGCATTCCTACCAACAAAGTATGAGTTCTAACTGTTTGGTAGCCTCACCAGCACTTGGTGTTTCCAGTTTTTGTGGAGTTTTTTTTCTTATTCGTTCCAATAAATGTGTAGAGGTATCTCAGTGTGGTTTAAATTTTCATGTTCCTAATGACTCATGATGTTGAGCATCTTTTTGTGTGCTTATTTGCCATCATATCTCTTTTTTTGTGAAATTATTCAATTCTTTTACCCATTTATTTGTCAAGTTGTTAGTTTTATTATTGAGTATTGAGGATTCTTTACATATTCTATATCCAAGTCCTTCATAAGATACATGCTTTGCAAATATTTTCTCCCTGTCTGTGACATGCCTTTTCATTTTCTTAAATAGCATTTGGTCAGCTGTGGCTGCAATAACAAAATACCATAGACTCGGTGACTTAAACAACAGACATTTATTTCTCACAGTTCTGTAGCCTGGAAATTCAAGCTTAACATCAAGATCAGATTTGATTCCCAGCAAGGACCTTCTTCTAGGCTTGCAGATAACTGCCTTCTCACTGTGTCCTCACAGGGCTGAGATAGGGTGAGCAAGCTCACTGATCTCTTCTTATGTGGGCACTAATTCCATCATGAGGACCCCAGCCTCTAAACCTGATTGCTTCCCTAAGGTTTCATCTCCAAATACCATCACATTGGGACTTAGGGAGTCAACATATGAATTTGGGGGTGGGCGGATGGGAAACAGTTAAGTCCATAGGTATCTCAAAGAGAGTAAGTTTTTACTTTTGATGAAGCCCAAATTATCAATTTTTCTTTTATGGATCATGCTTTTGGTGTCCAACCTAAAAAATCTATATCTACCCAAAGATCACAAAGATTTTCTCTTACATTTTCTTCTAGAAATTTTATACTTTTAGGTGTTTTTATTTAGTTGTATTATCCATTTTGAGTTAATTTTTATATATGGTGCCAAGTATGAATCGAGGCTCTTTATACTTCTTTACATTCGTATGTCAAATTGTTCTACTACCATTTGTTAAAAAGATAATTTTTTCTCCATTGAATAGCCTTTACACATTTTTCAAAAATTAATCAATCATAAATAGGTGGAACTAGTTCTAGTTTCTTTATTCTGTTTTGATCTATGTGTCTTTGATTTTACCAATAGCGCACTCTCCTGATTACTGCAGCTTGATTCTAAGTCTTGCAATCCTCCAAATTTTTCTTTTTAAAAAATGTCTCTAGTCCTTTGTATTTTCATAAAAACTTCAGAATAAACCTATCAATTTTTATTAAAAAAAAAGGGGGGGGGAGGTACTTTGATTGGGATTGCATTGAATCTATACAAATCAATTTGGAAAGAATTGATATCTTAACAATATTGAGTCTTCTGTTCCATGATCATAATATTTCTCTCCTTTTATTTAAATCTTTAATTACTTCAGCAATGTTTTATAGTTTTTACTGTATATGTATAGGTCTTACATATCTTTTGCTACATTTGTCCCTAAGTATTTTATATTTTCTATGATATTGCAAATGGTATTGTTTTATAATTTTAATTTCTGATTGTTCACTGCTAATATAAAAACATCAAGGTGTCAGCAGACTTGGTTTCTTCTGCAGCCTCTCTCCTCGGCTTGCAGATGGCCATTTTGTCCTTGGATTTTCATATTGTCTTCCCTCTGTGTCTGTGTCATAATCTATTTATAAGGACACCAGTCATATTGGATTAGGGCCAACCCTAATGATCTTATTTTAACTTAATTACTTCTTTAAAAACCCTATCTTCATATACAGTCACATTCTTAGATACTGAGGGTCAGGATTTCAACATGGGAATTTGGGGGCAGGGAACATGATTCACCTCATAGCAAAAATTAAATATGATGATTAGCTGTAGGTCTTTATAGATGCCTTATATTATATAAATGTATTAAAATTCCCTTTCATTTCAAGTTGCTCAGAGGTTATTTTTTAACTAATGAATGAGTATTGAATTTTATCAGATTTTTTTCTGCATCTATTAAAATGACATGTGTTTCCTTTTTTCTTCTGTTAATATGCTGAATTACATTGATCGACTTTTCAAATATTAAGTAAACCTTGTATTTCTGAGATTAACCCCCTTCATTTAAGATATATCGTCCTTTCTATATGTTGCCAATTTTTATTTGGGAAACTATTATAAAGTACCTTTGTACATGCATCATGCACAGGATACTAATGAATCTATGTGTGTCGGTGGTGAGCAGAGATGCTGTAAAAAGCTTTATCTCCCTTTACCGTACATGAATAATAAGCATATTGCTTAGAAATATGTAGGCAAATATTAGAAATAACAGTTCATGGAGTTAAGAGTGTTTCTGGAAGCAGGACTATCATGGAGGGATGTTCTTGTTGCCGTTTTTGTACCATTTAACCTTTTTAAATTATGTGCACACTACTTTGGTAGAAGTAAAAATTAATATTAATAAAACATTTTTATATATTTTTTAAAAAGTAAATCTTCCCTGTCGTTTGTTTTTAGTTTGTTTACAACTCATTGATTCAGCTGCGATTTTCTATCTGGGGGGTACATCGTGTAAACATACAGAAGTGTCTGGTTTTCTACTAACTCATCTCAACACAATTTATTGGTCTTTATTTTCTCCCATGATTTATGAATACTCTTTAAGCGCAGTTATTTATACTCGATTGTTTCTACACGGTCTGTCCTTGCTTGGTATCACACTGACATAAGCTACAGTGAGAATGACTTCACGGTGGTGGACAGGGTCATTCAAAGAATGTGCAATGGTGCAGAGGTTTATAAAAGCAGGTGTCTTGTAAACGTATGGTTTGGAAGAATCTGGGAGTGACAGACGGATGACGAACGTCCAAAGTGCAACAGTAAGTGACATTAGTTAAAACGGAACTCCTGGGGTGCTGTCTATCGGAAGGAAACACTACCCTCTCCAAGCTGAAACCTAACTTGCTGAGGAAGGCACCGCGCACAAACGCGGAGACCGAGGGGCGCTCGCTTTGATTTCGGGCGCCCGTGCCAGCGCAGGCAGAGATTGGTGGCGCTGCGAGGGTTCGGGCGCACGTCACTTCCGGCTGCGGCCGGCCGCGACCTCCCGCTCGCGCTATGACCGCCAGCGCGGAGCCGCAGAGGCGACGGCCCGGAGTCGGAGTCGGAGTCGTGGTGAGCAGCTCCCGCCATCCCGGTTGTGTCCTCCTGGGGAAGAGGAAAGGGACGTTTGGAGCAGGCAGTTTCCAACTTCCCGGCGGCCATTTGGAATTCGGGTGAGCAGCCTCCTAACGGTCGGCAGCTGAAGAGTGGACCGCGTACGGGAGAGACGCGCTCGCGCCCGGCGTGCCTCCGTGCGCCGTGCGTGCCTCCGTGCGTACGCACGTCCTCGCCGTCGCTGCGTCTTTCTCGCGCGTTCCCTCGCTCCCTCCCTCCGCGCTCTGCCCTGCAGGCTCTCGCCGGGAGGGGGCGCTGGGCGGAGCAGGGAAGGATCTCCTCGCTCCCCGGCGGGCTCCGCTTGCTCGGTCTTCTCAGCTGCGCCCCCGCTCGGTCGCAGCCGGAGTTGGCGCGGGAGATGTGTCTTTTCTCCGCGCTCACACAGAAGCGAAGGAAAGTGGGTTGTCTGTAAACCTCGAGCAGTCCAGTGTGGTCAGTTAAGACATTTGCACGGTTTCCATGTGATCTAGATGTACGCGGGTAAATTTAGTACTGGCCGCGTAATTGTAGCTGCACTCTGACCGGGCAAAAAGGGGCTTATGAAACTCTCTAGGTCTCAAGTTTCTTCATCTTTTAAATGGGGACGTTGGACGAAATACCCTAAGTTTCCCTACTGCCTTGGCACCCTGCAGTTAGATAACATGCCAGACCGACAAAGGGAGGTGGACGGTTAAGAGTCAGTTCGGTGCAAGAGAGAAGAAAACCTGGGATGGTGCTAAAAACTGGATTGTGAAGTGAAAGTCAGGTTAACATCAACAACAGATACACAGCATCTACAGCATCCAGACCCAGCGCTTTTTATCCCCTTCAGTATAAGAAATATCAAATGTACATGAAAGCAGAGAAAATAGTGAATCCTCATGCACCTTTCACAGAGCTTGTTCTTGTTTCATCTTTACTGCCCCACCCTCCCCTACCCCAAACAGACGCACACACCTGGCTTTCTAGGCTATTTTAGAGGAAATCTCAGACATCCCGTTGTACCATCCCTAGATGTACAGTATGTATTTCTAATAGACTTTTTTAAAAAACATAACCATAACACCATTTTCACACGTAACAAAACAATTCTTTGGTATCAACCGATACCCAGTCTGTGGATCGTTCTCCTTGATTATCTTAAAAGTGTCTTTTTAATGTTTTGTACCAGTTGGGGGTCAAAGGAAGGGCACATATTGCATTTAGCTGATACATGTTTTAGATCTTTCAATTTAACCATAATGCCCCCCGCCTTCTTTTTTCCCATGCCATTTGTGTGTTGAAGAATATGGTTCACTTGTCCTGAAGAATTTCTCACGTTATGACTATGCTCGTTTAATCCAACTGTTTCATATAAAGTGGGTAGTTAGAAATACAGTAGGTGCTTGATCCAAGTGCCTTTTAATTGCACTTTGTCCTTTATAAAATATGGAATTCTTTCGATCTTTTAGCAGGTGGAAGTTTTTGTCTGTGTTCACAGGTTTTTTTATTGTCTTTAGAATTTTAAAAAGCATCAATAAATTTATCATTTTCAGATAATGAAGGTAAGCTATCAGTTAATAAATAATAAAATGTCTAGATTAAGAACCAAATTGCCCAGACAGCCACACATATTGTACTTTGTTGAATGCTGGGGGGCATTAGCCAAACTTAGATCACAAACTAAGCACTAGTTGAAACGTACAATTACCAAAGCAGTGGCCAGAGATCACTGTCTGAACAATAGACTTCAGTCTTGACTCAGATATCAATGATCATAGCCATCATTGAACTTTAACGAGCTTTTTACTAAGCCCTGGTCAGTATGCTAGGCTCTTCACATGCATGCTTTCACTTGATCTTTATATAACTGGTATACTCACTTGGCTTGCAAAGCAGAGATGGCCTCTCATAGGAAAGAAGGAAAACATTCCTACTAGACTGAAAACTCACAACTTTCTTCCCTCTCAAAGATTTCCTCTTTCTTATATAGCCTGGGAAGGGTGAGGTCACAGGACTAGTCTGGTCTTGCTTAGCAAACCCTTGAGCTCAAATGACATCTGTTTGTTCTTTTGCTATACTCTTGAGAATTTAGAGGTGTTTATTACCTATTTATTGTCTTCAATTTTGAGGATTAAACTAAAATTCAGACACTATTGGAAAAGACACAGTGCACTTGATATAAGAACCCCATGAGAAAGTAGTTTTTCTCTTTTTACTTGTCCAGGGTAGAAGGTAATGGACTTGCGCTCAAACCGAGGTCTAGTTGACTCCAAAGCCTGTGCTCTTAATGCACTAAACTGCCTCCTGCTGTCATGCAGCTTCCAGGCCTGTGAATTAGTGCTGAATTGGCTAAATGTTAATTTTTGAAATTCAATATGAAGTCCTTTTGGTCTTTAGATAACTAGATACAGAAAATACAGAATGTCAAAAGCAAGGTTGTTGATTTATTGTTTTAAAGTAGGAACCAATTACAGTTCTTCTTGTTTTACACTAGAAATTTCTAGCCAAAAAATAATTCCATGGCCAAAAAATTATATAAATAAAATTGAATACAATGTTATGTTTCTGTTTTCCAGTGAGACTTGGGAAGAGTGTGCTCAAAGGGAAACCTGGGAAGAAGCAGCTCTTCATTTGAAAAATGTTCGCTTTGCCTCGGTTGTGAATTCTTTCATTGAGAAAGAGAATTACCATTATGTCACTATATTAATGAGAGGAGAGGTAGACATGACTCATGATCCAGAACCAAAGAATGTAGAGCCTGACAAAAATGAAAGTAAGAGAATTATATATAATATGCAGTTTTCTTTGAGGCGAGCATATGGTCTGAAGATGTGTTACATTATGTTGCCATGTGAAGAGAATGCTATCGTTGGAATGTGTATGTTCCTCTCACGTTCATATGTTGAAATCCTAACCCCCAAGGTGATGGTTTCAGGAGGTGGGGCCCTTTGGGAGATGATTAGGTTATGAAGTAATGAATGGGATTAGTGCCCTTATAAAAGAGACCCCAGAGAGTCCCCTTACCCCTTCCACAATGTAAGGCTACAGAGAGAAGATGGTCGTCTGTGACCCGAAAGTGGACCCTCGCCAGACACTGAATCTACCAGTGTCTTGATCTTGAACTTCCAGCCTCCAGAATGGTGATAAATAAATTTCTGTTGTTTATAAGCCATCTAGTCTAAGGTATTCTGCTATAGCAGCCCTGAAGGACTAAGATTGTTAAACATGGAGATGTAACATAGATATGTAAATATATTTAAATCATGAGGAACCGGACTACCTGGGTTTGTGTCTGGTTTTACACTGAGAGCTTTGTGACCTTGAGCAAGGCCTCTTTTCTCATCTGTGGTGATAGTAACTACCTCAGGTGGTTGTAAGAATTTACATGTAAAGAACCTAGGGAACAAATGAGCACTCAGTAGATGTTTATTTTATTGTTATTGGTTAATTTTGTTTCAGAGACTTACCCTGAAGTCTCTCCTGCCTCTCACATCCCTAATTATCTGAGTTAAAATGAGGAATAGGAGAGAGCCCAGCACATTCATTTTATGTGTTTTCCTCAGTTTTATCCCATGTAGGAGAGGCAATACCTTCTTTTACCCTGAATAATTACTCTGACAAAACAGTTATCTGTTACCCTCTAAATGTTCAACTGAGTGTGCTGAAAGTTCTCATGACAATTATTTACTATATGCTAGGCATTGTTCTGAGGGTTTTATGAATATTCTCTCTCCTCAAATTCTCATAAAACTGTGAGAAAAGGAACTAAAGAGAAAATGACCAAACTTTTTGAATGTTTTATTTGCCATATAAGACATTATCCCAGTGGTTTCATGTACTGAACTCCCCTCTAAACATTTGATTTCTTCTCTAACATGGAAGAATCTTTTCATTCAACAAATACTTATTGAGTACTGTGTGCCAGACACTGTCCTAGGCACTAAAGGAACAGTGGTGTGTAGAACAAAGTCCCTGCTCTCCTGGACTTTACGTTTTAGTGGGAGGAGAAACAACAGAGTAGCAGGCGTTTTATGACAGTAGCGATAAGGACTAGAAAGAATAATACAGCCGTGTAAGGACAGAGATGCGTGGGTGCTGTATCAGACAGGGTGGGCAGGAAAGACCTCTGAGAGAGGGACATATATGCAGAGATCTGGAGGAAGTGATTTGCAGAATGCATAAATCATGTTTTTACACATTGTCTTGAGTGAATGAATAGAAGGACATGTTGGCCTCCCAAAGGCTTGTTGAGTCATAGAAGATTTTTGATAAAGTATGTAACTGCTTGGAATCATTTAAAATGAACTAGCAAAGGAACACCCACAAAGTGTCTAAAGGCCTTCAGTTGGCTTAGGGTACAACTAAAATTATTCATGCCTCAAGAAGTGGAAGGCAGGAGAGGTAGGTAAAAAATGTACCAGGAACACTGGTGGAGTTCTCTAGAAGTCTCTCCTACCTCTCACATCCCTAATTACCTTAGATAGAATGAGGGGTAGGAAAGGGGAGAGCCCAGCACGATGGTAATGGAAACAAAAATCATAGCCTTTACCTTCCTAAGCTGAGGGGAGGAGCAGTTCATTATTTGATCTTTTAATATTCAATTGATATGTAATTCTGCATATTTCCATTTTATTATTTTTTTGTAGAACTGAGCTTATTTTTTCTTTATGAAGCAAAATATATTACATATAATGGAACTTTTGTTAAATTAGTTTGGAGGTGTGATTTATTCAGGTAACAAGCACAGGTTATTGTTATTTTAAAAGAGCCCTAAACATGAAAGGACTGAACATTTCCTTATTTTTGTCTTTTCTATGGGTAAAAACAGCTGAGACTAGAAGAGGCAAATATGATGAAATAATTAAGATAAACTCTCTTGACACTCTCTTGTCAAGACAGCTCTCTTGACACTTGTTAATTTAGCATTTTGCAGCACATTGTTGAGCACTAATGATCTCTCTTTCTCTCTCTCTCTCTCTCTCTTTCTCTCCATCCTCCCACCTTGGCCTCCCAAAGTGCTGGGATTACAGGCATGAGCCACCAACTATGCCCAGGCCAAATAATTTTTACAGTCTGTTAATTTTTTCTAAATATAGGTCAGCTTACCCAAATAAATACCCTTTGTTTTCTGTCAGCTAATAAATTGATTTGGTGCCTTTCTTTTCCAGGTTGGGAGTGGGTTCCTTGGGAAGAATTTCCTCCACTAGACCAGCTTTTCTGGGCCCTGCGTTGTTTAAAGGAACAAGGCTATGATCCATTTAAAGAAGATTTGAGCCATCTGGTAGGATACAAAGGAAATCATCTCTAGGTGACCAAGAAGATTTCTTGATATTTTTTTAAAAAGACAAAAACAGTGTCTGGTTAGGGAATTAAAAATATCTACATTTCACAACAACTCCATTTTATCTAAAAAGTTCCTTATGATTGCCAATTTATTTGTTGTCTCTTAATATACCCACCACCTTTCAGTACTTGAGAAAATTTTTCTGAAATATGTCATTGAATTGTATTATGGATGCAGAATGGATGATAAATAGTGACATTGTGGTTAATCTGTTTTCCCTGTTTATCTGTGATATTTACCATGCAGTTGTCATTACCAGCTTGCATGCGGCAGGGATAATAGAATTCGTCTTGATGTTTCAGTTCAAATATAGATCCTAATTCAAATATTGTAAAGCAGATTTAAACGCAGCATATCTGATGCAGAATTTATCATGTTTGTTGAGTTATCTCTTCTTTTTTATTTAAAAAATTTTGGTGGCCTTAACATGACAGTCTTTGCAACTAGAGGGAACAGGACAGGCCATTAGGGTCTATTTCCTAGGTTTCTGATTGAGAACCTAACCCAAGAGAAGTAAGACAGACCATCTAAGATCTGTATCCTGCCATCCACAGGCCATGTGATCTTGGATTTCTCACTTACTCTGAGACCTAGTGTCCTAGTATGTAAAATGAGGAGATTGCCTAGAGCTCTGGTTCTCAAAGTATGGTCTTGGGGATCCTTAAGAGCCTTTCAAGGATACTCAAGGTCAAAGCTATGTTTATAATACTAAGATGTCATTTATCTTTTTTCACTTTCATTCTTTCATGAGCATACAGTTTTTCAGGGGCTCCCTGATGAGTGATACTGTAACAGACTGAATGCAGAAGCAGATATGAGAATCCAGCTGTCTTCTCTTAAGTCAAATATTAAAGAGATTTACACAAATGTAAAGCAATGCCACTCTTCTTACCAATGATTTTTTGTATGTTTTAAAAAAAGTTACTTTTCAAAGAAGTTATTTATGTTAACATGTATTGGGTTTTTGTTACTTGTAAATGATTAATAATATTTTTTTATTTCTCAATTTTAATTTCTAATATAAATATTGCTAGATAAAACCCTGCAAAAAAAACTTCTTTATGGTATTTAGTAATTTTTTAACTTGTTTCCCTACCTTGACATAATTTTCACATTCATATTCTGCATTTGCATTGAGATATCATTCAAGTTCACTTCTTTAAAATGTGTAATTCCGTGGTTTTTAGTATATTCACAGAGTTGTTCAAGCACCACCATCTAATTTCAGAACATTCTCATGCATCAAATAAATCCCAAATTTGAAAATTATGTCAAGGTAGGGAAACAAGTTAAAATAAATACTTGTCTTCCAAATTCTCCAAGTTTCCAGGAATAACATTGTTAATTAGATTGATAACTTGAATAATATATGGCTTAACATAAGCATTCTAGTTTGGAATTCTGAGAGTATACAGCAGTCACTTCCCATTCTTCCCTCCCCCATCCCCTGGAAACCAACCACTCATTTACTTTCCATCTGTAAAGATTTGCCTATTCTGGGCATTTCCTATAAAGGGAATCATACAATATGTGGCTTTTTTGGCTGGCTTCTTTCACGTAGTATAATTTTTTCAAGGTTTATCAGTGTTGCAGCATGTACCAGAACTTTATTCCTTTTTCTAGCAGAATAATATTGCATGATATGGATATACCACATTTCATTTACCCACTCATCAGCTGGACATTTCAGTTGTTTCTACCTTTTTACTGCTGTTAGGTAGATAGTTAGGCTTTCCAGCTCTTCTAGGGACAAGGGTTCCCTGCTTTGATGCTGTCTCCAGCCATTGCTCCACCTGGGAAGAAGGATAAGGGTGGGCACTCTGTTTTGGTGTTGCCCCACCCTTAATCATATCCAGAGCACCTGCTACACCTGGGGAAGGAGGGAATGCTTTCTCATTCTGGGAATTCCCCAACCCAGGCATGATAGGATTTGGAAAGTGACCTAGAGTAACCCAAGGGTAATTACTATGCCATTAGCTTGAATCTGCATTGTGGGTCACTGCCCCCCCACAGGTGGGCCTTCAGAGAGCGATCTCAGCTCACATATGCAGATGGAATTTTGAGGACACGTTGATCATTTGGTAATATCCCACACCTCCCGAGAGCCCTCTGACCGGGCTAATAAAAGGAAACAATCTGAGAATTCAGAGAGTGAGTCAGTGAGTTGATCTTCATCTCTCCACTCAAGGAGACAGACCCATTTTATTCTTCAATAAAGAGCTGCTCGAGTGAAATTGCTTCCTGCCTGAGGTTACTCTGTCGCATTGGCCCTGCTGGTGATTCTTCCAAGCAAAGAATCAGAGGACCAGGATGATAGTCTGGACTTGACACTTCGGTGTGTCTGGTCATTCTTCGGCCAAGAGCACACCAAGAACCGAGGGCAGACTATCACCCTGACACTACTATGAATAATGCTTGTAGCAAATGCTTGTGTACAAGTTTTTGCACAGACATGTATTTTCAGTTCTCTTGGGCATACACCTAAGAGTGAAATTGCCTTGCTGTATGGTCTATGTTTAACTTTTGAGGAATTGCCAGAAAGTTTACTCAAGTGGCTGTCCCATTTTATACCAGCAATATATGAGGGTTCCAGTTTCTACAGATCTTTGCCAACACTTACTGTCTTTTTGCTTGTAGCACCGTTGTGCTACCATCACCCCATCCATCTCCAAAACTTACCATCTCCCCATATTGAAACTCCATACCCATTAAACACTAACTCCCCACTCCTCCTCTTTCCCAGTCCCTGGCAACCACCTTTCTACTTTCTGTCTCTAAAAATTTGACTACTCTAGATACCTCATGTTAGTGGAATCATACAGTATTTGTCCTTTTGTGACTGGCTTATTTCACGTAGCATAGTGTCCTCAAGTTTCATCTATGTGTATCCAATGTGTCAGAATTTCCTTTAAGGCTGAATAATATTCCATTGTACATACAGACCACATTTTGTTTTTCCATTCATCCATCAATGGACACTGGGATTGCTTCCACCTTTTGGCTATTGTAAATGCTGTTACGAGCGTGAGTGTACAAATACCTGTTTGAGTTCTTGCTTCCAATTCTTTGGTGTATGTCAATGATGTTTTATAGCTTTTAGTGTATGTCTTGCACGTCTTTTGTTAAATTCGTCCCTTAGTATTTTGGTCTTTTTAATGCTACTGTAAGTGCAGTTGTTTCATTAATTTTATTTTCAGATTTTTCATTGATAGTGTATAGAAATACAACTTTGTGTATTGATCCTGTATTCTGCAACCTCAATGAATGCATTTATTTACTCTAATAGTTTTTTAGTGGATTTCTTAAGGTCTTCTATATGCAAGATCATGTCATCTGCATCGTGATGTATGTGGTCCTTCAAGTTCTGCTCGGTTTGCTTAGTGGTCAACTAATGATCGGACAAAGATTTCCATAAATGCCTTTGCCGTAGGAGCTCCATGTGCACATTGGAATACACTTTCAATGCTCTAGCCATTTATTACTCTACCTTCGTCTCAATTTCCTGGTTGGACAGAGCCTGAAGGTCAGAGGTGAGAGATTAGGGCGTTTTATGTATTCCCTGGGCATACACACAACACCAAGCATGCATGTGGCCTTCCACATTCCCAGGAATATATCAGAGCTTGAAATACCCACATTTCAAATATGGATATTTTAGTTACCACATTTTCCTTTTAAGTTTTTAGTCAGCTTCTTGTTTGCTCCAATTGTTATAGCAGTTTAAGGCAGCTGTGATATTATTATTTTTTTTTTTTTTGGTCTTGCTTTGTCATGCAGGCTGGAGTGCAGTGGCACAATCATAGCTCACTGTAGCCTCAAACTTGGGCTCAAGCAATCCTCCCACCTCAGCCTCCTGAGGCACTTGGGTTACAGGTGTGAGCCACTGCACCTGATATTAAACTGTTGTTGCTGATTGTTTTTAATAAATGCTCCCAGGGAAAAGACTGTTCACAAATGAATGAGCTCTGAGTCAGATCAAATGAAGACCAACTTTGTGTTATGACCTTTTTATAAAGAAACCATTTCCAGAGGCAGTTATTTTAGCAACAGCTACCTGGACACACAAAAACCCTTTTATATTAAAAAAAAAAAAATCAGAAATACATATATAGATTCATATTTGACTTAGTGCTTCATATACTAAGGTTAAGTCTCAGTCTTTATGTACTGCTAATGGAGAGTACATTCGTGTGATTTGCAAGGAAAAAGTTTATCTATGATAAGCAGAATGATGTTCTCCCCTTTCTCCAAAGATGTCCAAGTCCTAATCTCCAGAACCTACAAATGTTACATTACATGGCAAGGAAGAATTAAAGTTGCAGACAGAATAAAGGCTGCTAATCAGCTGACTTTAAGATAAAAAGACTATCCTGGATTATGCAGTGGGCTCAGACATGCCAGTGGTAAATTTTTTCAATTATTCTTTAAAAACTCTTTTATTTCTTCTAAGAATAGGAGTGTGAATCTCTGAGAAACCTACTAGTTGTGATTACTAGTTCAGATATGTTCATTACATCATACTCATTCTGACTCCAGAATTCTACTTATAAAATGCAACTGGATTTACAGAAAAAATTTCTTACCTATACTTTCGATATATTTAAGTTTTTTTTAAAAAAAAAGCATATAAAGTACAAACAAAAGTAAATTTATTTACAAAAATTACAATAATTACAAACAAACAGTACAAAATGAGACACTTCCCCTGTTTATGTAACGAAGGCCAAGAACCTTCATTTTCAAATGAGGATCTTTGCTATTCTGAAATATGACGCATATTCATTAATCCACTGCCTTTTAAAAATGCTTTTCTAAATACTTTTAGGAAGCCTATTAGAGAATGTACATGGATCATTTCCTTCAAATCTCATTTCCAGAACTACTATGTACAAATTCAGCACAAATGGAACAGAACAGGGTAAGGCAGCACTAAACAAACAACTGAATAATCTTTTTTTCTTCAATAGTAAATTTTTACTATTCCTAAATATTTGCCTAGTGGATTAGAACTAAAACCATGACTTTGGGTTTTAAAAAGAAAGTTCACTTTGACTTTTAATGGGCTGCACAATTCTACCATAGCCAATACTTACCTGGCTTTTTCTATACGTTTGTAGTTTACATTTCCCTGCCATTGTTTAATAAACAGAATTTTACAGTTTTCAATTCTGCATTCTTTTCTGTTTTTTAATCAGAGTCACTGCTACTGCTTGAGGAGTCTGTTGACATAACCTCTACATCATCTTCATTTTCTTTATTATGCCCAGGAGGTTCCAACAAGAAGTCATTACTGTGATTTGGTGGTAACATATTCATTGCCATATCATTTGACTGCCATGGATACTGTGGAGCAAGGACATCTGGAAAAAAGGAAGTAGCAAGATAACAGTTGTATTTGTAATCAATCTAATTCTTAATTATTTTTCCCTTTATGCAAATAATTTGAAGTAAACTTTAAGGCTAGGAAAAAAAATACATATTTTGCCAAATTAATGAAGATCAAATATATCAAGGAAAAGTGTGATGTTTTAGCAAATGAGACCTGTTTTTTTTTAAAAAAAAAAATACTACCCTATTAAAAAACTATTCAGATAGTCAGTTACATAATTTTTCTTTTGTGAGACATTTATAATTACAAATCAAATGTATCCTATATATGTATTAGATTATTCTATATATTATAAATAGGTAATACCTACTTCATTAAGTATTATAATCAGGTTGAACAATTTCTTAGAAGACAGAGGAACTGCTACTGAAAATGACTCTAATCAAAGAGAAGTTGACTAGCAAAGTATGTATAAGACATATCTTACCAAAAAGGGCCCAAGTCACATTGAAAGTATTTCTGAAGAAAAGGAACAGAGCACATATGTAGGTATAGTTCAAGGCAAAAGAAAGAAGGCAGATTTGAAGAGTCAAAAGAAAGAGTTACGATATTAACTAGATAGGTATGCCCATTGGCTTTACGAGACCGACGCCTTACCACTTGGCTACCGCGCCTGCCCCATTGGCTTTAAATCTGCCCCTCTCCCTGGCCCTGAAGGCATTTCTCCTTTGCCAGCTGCCACAATGCTAAACTTTGTCAGTAGAGGGCGCTGGTGGGGGCAAGGGGACCTGCAGGAGAACAGGCTTCACTTACTGGATAAGGAGTTTTTTCCCTTTATTCCTGTGGAGCCTGGATGGTGTGCAGGACATAAGTGTGTATACCTCAGCACCTTTCAGTGGCATCCCTGAAGATGGTTTCCCAGTAGGATTCACCACAATCCCAAAGGGCAGCTCCCTGCAAGTCTCCCCAGAACTACAATGGGTAGGTAATTCCTGCTTGCCAGCTCTGGCCTCTGACATCTCATCTAACTTCTCTGCCATGGAATGGGCCATAGCTACACTACATCCACTCCAATGACAGCACCATATGACCACCAGCCTTGGGATGGGGTGGGGAGGACTCTGTTCTAGTTAGTCCCTTCCTTGGGTACCCTGCCTTGGTCACCCTGCCTTGGTCCTAGATGTGGTCGTTACTCCCCATATCCATTATTCTTATACTTTTAAAAAATAGTCCTCTTTACCCCTTAGCAGTTCCTTGTTACCAGTTAATAATTCTTTAAAATTTCCTTGTTCAAATTACTGGTGTGGTTTCCCTGACTGGACCATGACTGGCATATAATCTAGAACAATCACAGGGAGAAAGATGAGGTGGTATCCAAGGAAACTAATATATGCACAGTGAGTTCCTCAGTTTGTACTGTAAGTTGCTAACAAAAATGATGCATACAACGCATTTTTAATAACACAGGGGTATCTTTATAATAACGTTAAGCCAAAAAAAAAAAAAAACAAAAACCAGTATCTAGAGCATATTTTTAACAATGTAAAAATATAGGGGAGAAAGAATATAGGCTAAAATATTTAAAGTGACTGCCTCAGAAAAGGTACAATTTTTTTCCTTTTTTTATGCCTTTTCTACTTTCCAAATATTCTACCAGCTCAAAACAAAACTCACCTACAAAGTTCAAGGGATAACATATAAGAAGTACAAAAATAGCACAAACAAAAAACTTAAGGAAAATTGAAGCTCAGAATAAACTGTGTCCCACAAAAATGTTATTTTATAAAGTTATAAGACGTCTACAAAAAACTTTTGTTACTCATTTTGTTAACCTGGGGGGTTGTTCAGGAGTGTGTTCACTCCTGAACATATGTTTTTTATTCAATCTGTATAGCATGCTTCACAATTATTTTAAAAAGCTATGTTTAGAACAATAATAAAAAGAGAGGCCCAATGCCTGAGGAATATGGCATAATATTAACAAATAAGAGAGAGAAAGGCAGCTTATTCTAATTTCATACCTCCATCTACAAGAGTCTTTAAAGTAAGAGCAGGATAGACAGGCAAAGAACCTAGCTATTAAAATGAGTTGAGTCTGGAACCTCAAACTCGTTGTACAGCCAGATATCCCATCATTGTCATCTCTGAAAAACCTTCGTCTGTTTGAAAACATTCTTTTGATGAACATTACCTGGCAGCCTGCCCGCTGCAAGTGCATCCCCTGGTAAATGACCGTTCACACCATTAGTGGAAGGATTGTTCATTTGACCCAATAACCCACTTCTCATCTCTAAATCAGTTGGGTATGGTCTCCGAGGGTCCCCTAAAACAACGAAAATTGCTTTTAATTTAAATTTAAACATTTAAAAAGCATTAATACCTTCTTTGCAGTATTAATTTTCCTTGGTTCACACTGAAAAGCTCACACTGTACTATCAACTTTGAAATATGAAAGTCATCCTATGAATTGTTAAGGGCGTAACATTAATATTTAAAAAACATACATTTTTATTTCTCTGAATCTTCCCAAGATGATTCAGAGAAATAAATTTTCTGTTTAAAAAAATTTTTCTGTTTAAAAAAATAAGTCTGTCATTTTAGTAAACATTCCAAATGACAACTTAAGAAAACTATAATGATCTAGATTCTTCTAAGTTAACTTCATTTTCTAGTAAGAAAATACCACTGATATTATACTGAAAGAGAACAGATCATGACACTTACAGAAAGGACTGGAATATTTATTAGAAGGACTATCTAAATTAAGATGTTTTTCTAACCAACCTCTTTTATCTTGTCATTTAGACTAATTCCTATGACTTTCTAGTGGAATATCAAAAGCAGGTAATGTTTATTCCAATCACAAAAGTACACTAAATAGCAGTTTGGGATTGATCTCACGCCTGTAATCCTAGCACTCTGGGAGGCCAAGGTGGGCAGATCACTCAAGGTCAGGACTTTGAAACCAGCCTGAGCAACAGTGAGACCCGTCTCTACTAAAAATAGAAAGAAATTAACTGGCCAACTAAAAATATATAGAGAAAAAACTAGCCAGGGATGGTGGCGCATGCCTGTAGTCCCAGCTACTCAGGAGGCTGAGGCAGAAGGATCGCTTGAGCCCAGGAGTTTGAGGCTGCTGTGAGCTAGACTGACGCCACAGCACTCTAGCCCGGGCAACAGAGTAAGACTCTGTCTCAAAAAAAAAATAAAAAACATAGCCAGATTTGGACCAACTTTTTGGTAGTATTTCTCATCAACTCCAGATTAAGTTACTAAAATGGAGACAACTATCTCCCATTCCTCCAATAAGGCTGCTATTTTTTGTTTTATACATTGTCAATATAGTTGTAGCTTGTTACTCTCTTTGCTGTTTCTTTTTTAACCCCTGCCTCTTTCTGTGGGTCAATCTTTGTTGTTTCTAATCATTCCAGCTCTTTCCCAGCCTGTGTGTCTGCTGTTGAGTGCTCAGCGCTTTGTCTTTAGCACCTAAGAGAACCGGGATTGTCTGTTTCTCAGGCTGGACCTTTGTGAACTCCTGATGGTTCTAAAAGTTGGCCTCTGGCCAGCCTGGTTTTAATAGGCATATAAACCTATAGCTTTAGAAGCATCATGTTACCTTATAATTGTTAAAATTATTAATTTACAGCCGGGCGCAGTGGCTCACACCTGTAATCCTAGCACTCTGGGAGGCCGAGGCAGGCGGATCACTCAAGGTCAGGAGATCAAAACTAGCCTGAGCAAGAGCGAGACCTCATCTCTACTATAAATAGAAAGAAATTAATTGGCCAACTAAAAATATATGTAAAAAATTAGCCGGGCATGGTGGCGCATGCCTGGTAGTCCCAGCTACTCGGGAGACTGAGGCAGTAGGATCACTTGAGCCCAGGAGTGTGAGGTTGCTGTGAGCTAGGCTGACGCCACGGCACTCACTGTAGCCCGGGCAGCAGAGTGAGACTCTGTCTCAAAGAAAAAAAAAAAAAAGAGCCAAATTCTAAATCCCATTGTACATTTAGTTAGGAACCACCATGCTACTGAAATAATAATAAATATTCTGCTCACATATGCACCCACTCTGGGTGGTCTGATACACAGGAGGAGTCTGCAGGGGCTAGATGCACCCATTTGACTGAACTGGTTGACCTTGTCTGGGCACAACCAGTTGAATTTATTTTTAACCATCAGCTTCATCATCAAGTGACTTTCCGATTTACTACTATTTGTTCAGATAAACTACTGTCATTTTGTCTTTAGATTTCAAAGCAAATTGATGCTTAATAGAAGTCCACAGTAGCTCTTTTGTGTTCCATTTTGTGATTTATTACAAATAGCATTAATACCGTATTCTCAAAATACTTTCTTTTAAATGTTTTATTTCAAACGTACTTTGCTCTTTTTTAAAAAAAAATAATAATAAAGCTTTTTTGGCTGGTGCAGTGACTCACTCCTGTAATCCCAGCACTTTGGGAGGCCAAGGTAAGAGGATTGCTTGAGGCCAGAAGTTCAACACCAGCCTGAGCAACATAGTGAGACCCCATCTCTACAAAATAAACTAATTAATGAATTAATTAGAAGCATTTTTTCTGATTAGAAAAATATTTGCTCCTTGTAGAGTATTTAAAAAGTACACAGAAGTACATACTAAAATGAAATCACCCATTATCTCATTATTTTAAAAAGCTGTGGAAGTTTTATTATATTTTTCAAAGTTTTTTTCGCATACACACACACTCATGCACATACGGTCACCCTGTCTGTCTCACACACACGTTCACAAAGTGTTTTTTAAAAATCGCATCCATACAGTACATAATATTTTTTGGTTAAGATGATCCCATGAGAACTTTTCCTTCTCATTAAGTAGACTTCAAAGTCACCAATTTTAATGGCTCATATAACATTCTATTCCACTGTTTTCCTATAGCACGATTTATTTAACCATTTCCTCATTCAGATTTTTATGGCATAAGTAACAGTAGAATGTGTATCTGCATATTTGTGAGTATGTGTGTATGTTTAAGCTTCCAACTGTTTCTTTAGGATATACTGTATTCTGAAGGGAACACTACTGGCTCAACATGTGTGAACTTCTTACAAGCTCTTGATCCATAGTGCCAAAATATTTTCCGGAAAACTTAAACACTGACTTAGTCCCAACAGTGAGGTAAGAATGTATCCATTTCTCTTCATCCTCACCAGCATTAAGCATTAGCTTTTTTTCCTTAGCTTTGCTAATTTAATAATAGAAAGCTATTTCACTGATGTTTTCATTTGCAATTTATTTAATTGACAGAGATTTGAATCTGTTCATTATTTCTGTGACCTGCCGATTATATTCTTTGCCTAGATTTCTGTACCTGTTAAAGATTTTTGTAATGATTCCTAAATGCTTTTTATATATTAAGGATATTAACTCTATTATATTTGTGGCAAGGAGTTTTTCCAATCGTTTTTCTATATTCATAGGCATCTTCTGGCCATCTTCTGCATATGGAGGCCATATTTTTTTTGAAAAGGACTAAAGTTGCAATTTGATAATAGAAGTAAGTGTAAAATTTCTGGGCTTATATAGACAACTTATAGAGTCTATTTTTTTTCATGATGTAGGTACAAACTTAATTGACTACAGTTTCTTCCTCGTGAACTAGAGACAAGCTTTGTGAAAGGCACATAACTTAGCTGTACGTCCAAACTGATCTCCCTTTTCTGAAACTTTCTGTGTGCTGTGTCCAGGGCTCTCATTTCCTCTTTCCCCTACCTTCCAAGGGCCTTTGCTCTTATGTAAACTCCTGCCCACCTCACCCTGGACCCTGTATTCAGGAAATCTTTCTCTTAAGTGCTCTCTCGATCTTCCCTGGTTTGAGTGAACATTTGTTTCTTATTTTCCTCCCTGTATGCTAAATATCTACTGTCAGAAAGGAAAGAGAGGACCTTCAGAGTCAGGCCGACCTGGGCTCAAATTCTGTATTTGCTACATGTTTGCTGTGTGGTCTTAGGTAAGGCCTCTGAGCCTTAGTTTCCTTGCCTGTGAAGCAGGGTTATTGCAAGGTTTAGAGTTCAAGACCATTGAGTCCAGCACAGAGCCTGGCTCAGTTGGCAGCTGCTCTTTTGATTCTGGCTTCCTGAACCCCTTTTCCATCTCCTTTTAAAGATCAGGAAGAAGATGTGTCTTTTCCCATTCTACCGCTCCCCAACCCTCTGCCCTGGGGCTGTTATTCTTCAGCTGGGTAACTCCACAGAGCACTTACTGGTACAATTCTTATACTGTACTATTAAAAGTGAAGTTTTCTTGTATTATTTAATAATGGTATTTTTTTGCTATTTATAAATAGTGGAAAATGTGTGAACTGTGTCTCTCCTCCGTTGCCAGGTGCTGCATTGCTGTAAATTGTAAAATAACATTTTAGTGAGTAATATTCCTTCTTCAGGTCATACGTCATATATATGTCATCTTCATTGTTTAATTGATGCTTTATTCCCCCCATTAAGATACAAGCAGGAATAAATTTCACTTCCTTCCCTGTTGATGCAATTTCATTTCGATCACACGTATCAGTGGGAGCAATAAAACATCAATTAAGCAATGAATTCCTGACAAATACATGGCATTTGATGCATAATTACCTGTCCCCCCAATCTCATTTTCTTCAAGGCCAAGACTTCCTGGACCACTTATGTTGCAGGTTTCACTCTCTAAAATAGAGCATGAGTTTTGCACCCCTTTTTCCCCAGGGCAGGTGTCAGGGATACACCCCCACAAAGAGGAGCTGGGCTAGCAGGGATCTAGTGATTACAAATGAGTGTTCTCGTTCTGCAGATGAGTCTCCAGAGGCAAAAGCCTGGCTTGCCCTCTTCCCCTACCCCACCAGGGGTCCAGCAGAGCCAGGTTGAAACTCCAGTCAGCTCACCTTCCATCTCAAGACTCATCCCAAGAAAGGCCAAGAATGCAGGGGTGGGGAGGTTGGACTTAGTTCTATAGATAGAGGGGAACAGGAGGTAGAAAGGCCCAGAGAAAGCCGGGGAGGCCTGGGGGTGCATCTCAGAGACGGGGGGACCCCGGGAGACCCAGAGGTGGTGAGCTCCTGTCTCAGAGAAGGCTGTGTGTAGAAGCTCTTCTGTCCGTTCCAAGTTCCCTGGTGCCTGGTGGCCTTCTGATGCATTCCACAAACACGGTTGAGGGTCCCCTGTGTTCCGGGCTCTGTGCAGGCCCTGGGGAGGCTGGCTGCGTGCACAGCGCCATGAGAGATGAATAAACCCAGTGTGGTGGGAGCAAGGGAGAGGGGGTCCTCTCAGCCTGGGGAGTCATGGGAGGGACCTACACCACAACATCAAGTGCACGCTCTGTGAAGAGAGTCGAATGGATTAAAACATTTTGAGGCTGGGCGTGGTGGCTCACGCCTGTAATCCTAGCACTCTGAGAAGCGGAAGCAGGAGGATTGCTTGAGGTCAGGAGTTCAAGACCAGCCTGAGCAAGAGCAAGACCCCATCTCTACAAAAAATAGAAAAATTAGCCAGGTGTGGTGGCGCACACCTCTAGTCCCAGCTACTCGGGAGGCTGAGGCAGGAGGATCACTTGAGCCCAGGAGTCAGAGGTTGCAGTGAGCTACAATGACACCACTGTACTCCAGC
>CAUYRT010083961.1:0-21526 GCA_963574885.1 Lepilemur ruficaudatus | reverse complement strand
GTCTGGGTAGGTCAGCCATTCCACTGGAACGTGGGACCTGGAAGATATCTCAGAAGCTACCCCTAGGTTTCAAAAAGGTGACGTTAACTATAGAGAAAGCTAAGAATCTTTATGACCACCAGCTGTGTGGCTCCAGAGTGGCAGTTACAGAGAAGCAAACAGGACAGTGGGTAATTATTACCATTATTTTTTGCCAGGCCCTTACCACAGTTCTTGTCTTGCACCCGTTTATCAATTTGTAAAGGCAGTTTCATTAATACTTGAAATATGAAGGAACCAAATAACTAAAATTTTAATTTAAATTTAAAAACCAGTACTCATTACAATTATCAGAAAACTTTTAAGCATGTTTAGAACCTGGGTATGTGAATTTACTTTCCAACTTTAATTTTATGAAATCTAAATACAGATCACGTATTGCCAATAAAAATTTAGTGTCTCAATGGAGATAGATGTACACAACAGATTTTGAACTTAGTTTGATAAAAATTTAAAATATTTCACTGAAATAATATCTTCAATATATTGGGCTAAATACATTATTAAAATGAATTTTGCCTGCTTCTTACTTTTTTAATGTGTCTATAAAAAGTCTTAGGTTACTTGTGACTTGCATTATATCTCTATCAGCATTGTGTAGGGGTGAGAGGAAACTTGCCCTTTCCCCCAAAGTTTCACTGAAACATCAACTCGCAATTAAGGCAGATTAATAAGAGAAAGATTTATTTACCATGCACATGGGCAGAATCACATAGTGATTATTCAATATCCCAATGAAGTTCAGATATTTTTATACATGCCTTTTAGAGGGGCTTGGGGGGGGGGAATGAGGAGTACAGGTAATTCTGTTTAGGGGCAATAAAGGATTGCCAGGGAGAATGAATGGATGAAGGAAACAGATTGACTTGTAAATTAACCTGAAAGACAGATATGTTTTAAATGATTTGGGCCAGGTCTGAATGCATTCTTGATCTTCTTTCCTGAAATATAGTGAGATACCACGGAGAGGAGGGGAAGTCAATTGCCCCTTTGATCTTTTGATCAGGTCAGTCTAGTTTATGAAGATAGAGGGAAAGTCCCCTCCAGTGCTTTGTTGATCTGGAGGGGCCTGCAATTCAAAATACTCTTTATACCAAGGAGTCATATTTTGGTGTGAAATTTTCTGAGCTCCTTCATTCAGCATAGAAAATAAAAGCACTGGTATATAAAGTAAATATACACACACTGTTCAAAGTTGGGGAAAAAACAAAAAAAAACAAAACTCAAAACCTGTAAACAAAGTGAATGCACATCCACAGAGGAATGATTTGATTAATATATATACATAATATGCCATGGGCTATTATGAACCCTTTGAGAAGAAAGTTTTGCCAGTGGAATTGAAAATATTCACAAAGATTATGACAGAAGAAAAGCAATCTGCATAGATGTGTTCGTAAAATACACTATGGTCTGAAATTGAAAAAAGTACAGAAGGCTGCACAAAAGGTTAACATGTGTCACCTGTATGTGGTGAGGAACAGGGTAGCAGGAAGAAAGCAAGTAAGAAAACAAAAGGTCTAACTTCCCTTCCTCTCTCAGTATGTATAATATCTCGTTTATGTAGAATCGCACTCGCGCACACACACACGCGCGCGCACAATAAATAGGGGGAAGGGAAGGACAGAGCTAGAAATCTATAAATGCCTTGGAGGAATGTCCACGGCATCAATCGAAAAGAAGGAAGTTGAAGGTAAATAGATTCACTCTATTTGTGTATCAACAACAAATCGCCCCCGTCTTTTTATATGTTCACATAAGCAAGAAGAAGAGCATGGTTGTGAATTCACAACGATGATCTGAGGGGTGTGGTACTGCAAAGAAGTCTAGGGTGAACAGGCTGGGGAGAAAGATGTTAGCTATATATGCATATACATATATATGCATATACATATACAGTCTATATGTGCATATACATATACAGTCTATATATGCATATACATATACAGTCTTCATTTTTATTGCAAATAGCTATTGCTCTTTATAATTTGAAAAGGAAATCTTAATAAAGAGGGTAGAAATTATTGAGTTTTTTTTTAAATTAAAGCAAAAAAAGCTCAGAGAAGAGCTACCAATATTTAGTAATAGTAATGACAGAAGACAGAATTTAAAAATTAGTTGGTCAGAGAGGCACCCTAGGGCAGCAAAGAGATTCTCTTAAAGAGAGTCTTGGGAATAAAATTGAGCAGAAAAATGTGAAGAGTTAAAGAGGATTAGAGAGAAAATAATAGCGATAGCAGATAAAGGAGAACTGAACATATGAACATAGGGACCGGGCCACAGAACTCCGCCGTGGCACTCCATGCCCCCTCCCCACCATGTCCATGGAAAATTGTCTTCCATGGAACTTGGTGGTGGGGCACACGGCTGGAGGTGAGTGGCAGATGAGTTCGTCTGTATTTACAGCTGCTCCCCATGGCTGGCATCACTGCCTGAACCGCCTGAGCTCTGCCTCCGTGTCCAAAATTCTTTCATGAAACTGGTCCCTGGGGCCAAAAAGGTTGGGGACCACTGCCATAGGCTATTATGAAGCCTGACACCAAAATGGACAATGAGGAAAGGCATGCAAATATGTGTTCCTCAAATAAAGTCTAAAGACTGAAAGGTCACATTGAGTTCCAAGAAAAATTGATACAAACGATTAATAATTAGAAATAGTATATTGTACTTCAGGGATAAATAGTCCTTTGGGCATTTGGCCTCCTCTTTCACCACCACCAAAAACAAAACCCAATTATTAACACATGGATTTTTTTAAAAATTAGTCTTGTGCATGGACAGAAGACCAAATATAAACAAAATAAATAAGGTATTCCAAAACCTTTTTCACATTCAGAATCTCCTTCTTTTGAATCGCCTTTTGACTCATTGTCAAATGAGTTTGTTTTCACACAATGTGGTCTTTATGTTATTAAGAGCAATGGTGATGAGCATTTAATTAAGAGTGCCCCACCATTGTCTCTGGAATTTTCTTCACAGACCCTGACACCCATCAGTCAAGTTTGATGCTGATGACTTCTTCGTTGATGGAATTCCCAGTGGCTTTCAGATCTCAACTGCTTCTTACGTGGTTCTTTGACTAAAGAGTAGCTGTTTTCCAGTCTTGTGCCTGGGAATGTGTTACTGGGTTTCCACATGAATAGGCCTATAATTGTACCCCACGACAGGTTGACTTCTTGAAGGAGACATGAATATCATACACCCTTTGGTATATCATATTATCTCTGCAAAATACTCACTATCCCTCCCTGTGACTGGATAATTCATATATGGTCACTGACATGCTAGTCATGGGACTTGGTTTGGCTAATGGAATGGTGTGGAAGTGAAAAGTGTCATGTCCTAGCAGAAGTCTTAAGAACCATCATGTTGTCCTCCATCTGTCTTTTTCCTCTCTTTTAAGACAAACATGCCCCACGTGGTGGCTGCTCCTTTAGTCTGGGTCCTGGAAACGAAGACAACGTGGATTACAGCCAAAACTGACCATAACAAACATGTAATGTTAGTGAAAAATAAAGTTCTAAGCCACTGAGGTTTTTGGGTTGTTACTGCAGCATAATTTAGCTTAAGCTGACCGATAGAACTCTCTAAGCAGAAGGGATTTAAACCCCGCTTTTGGTATGGTCTGTGTATTCTCCTGAAGGACTCTGTTTTTTGCAGCACTTTCTGACGGCAGCCAATCAGTAGGTGATTGATGATTAGTTTTCCTTCATGTGAGACTCAAGTTCAGGCTGTTTCAGATAAGCAAGGGTGCATGTAGAGTGACCTCACCTGAGATGTGTTTAAAACGAGTCCCCCTGGACTACTGAGAGACTCACTTAGCACGCTGAGTGGATGTGGGTGAGTCATAGCTCAGTTGTTGGGAGCCACCATTTATACCTGTATTCTAGTGAAATGCTTTGGAAATCTAAGGTCAGAAAACATCGCTGGGACAGGAAACGACACCTCATTTTGGGACATCATAGTAGTTCTCAGTAGGGAAAGGGTGGGCTGGAAAGGAACAAGGAGGAGGAAGATGTCGGAGTTCTGAAGTGTTCACTCTTGTTTCTCTTCTTTCCTTGCAATTAAAGCAGATCCCGTGATGGAAGTATCAATCTGTAGACAATTCTGCACTCAGAGTTCCACTGGAGAAGTGGCTGAACTCAAAAGGTATTAGGGATCCAACTGCAGTTAAATGTTGATGGATTCAAAAATTTGCAGCAACCCTTCAAAGAATACAGGCTGTAGTTTCCTCCTGGGATGACCTCACCAGGACCCTTGGCAACAGTGCTGGTGGAAAGTAGAAGGAGACAGTTAGCAGAGCCTTAGATGGCAGAAACAGTAGGTGAACAGAAGAGGAAACATTAAAAATAGCACAGGATGTGTGTCCTCCCTCACATTCTGATTAAGGTGGGTTAAGGACAAAAGCACTAGGGATTTAGTTTTGGCTCTCAAATTCCAGGTGTCCAAGGACTTTTTCTGTTTTCTCCGGAACAAAGAAAGCACAGGACAATCCTTATAAAACACTAGACCATTAAGGTGGGCATCTGGGATGGAGATACCGATTCTGCAAATAGAAACTGTACAGGGTGGCGGGGGGCTGACACAGGTCACTGGTTGTCTCTGATCCACCATAGCCCATCACCATGTTGTCAGGACAGCCTCGATCCCCTTGACAGGGAGGCGGTAGAGGGGAGGGGAGCAGCTAAGGGCATGGGCTTGGTGGGCAGATAGACCAGAATTCTGTATCTCGATCGAGGTTAGAATTGCTGCACAAGTTCTTACTTTTAATTAAAGACAGAGTCAACGTTATTTTAAAATAGTAGATGGGGTCTTTAGGTCTGATTTTATTAGTAGTCCTGGAGTATAAATAAGTTATAACCAAGAATACAATACCTGCTCAATAGATTTTGGCAACAAGACATCACTTTGGTTGCGTTGCTAGGTAAACTGGAGTTGAAGGCAGTCTCTAAAATGTGATGGCAGTTGATGTCCACGGGAGTGCTGGAGAGTATACCTAGAAGTGAGACAGAGTGCCATTTATTTGAGTAATTAAGGAAGTCACTGAACTCTCTGTTCTTAGCTTCTCCACCATGCTGCACACATTTAACTTTACAGTGTGCTCACAGAGGCTCTGACCCTCAGCTTTCTGCAGCAGCCTATGCTGCCTGTGCAAGCTGGAGACGCTGACACATGCCCCCTCCCCCAAAAGCTGCCACCCTGTGGCAGGATGGCAGCTGGGCTTCAAGGACACAGAGGACAGGGTGCAGTACCTGCGATGCAGGCTGTCATGAAGCAGGCGACGGTCCCCGCGATCAGAGCTCTCACTGCCCCTGAGGCGATGTCACGCTTTCTGGAAGGAGTTATGGATGCTGGGAAGCACGGAAGGAGGTATGTGAGATTAATGTTGAGGTTAGTGATTAGAAATCCAAATTCTCCGCCTCTCAAAATTGTTCTAGGGCTGGGCTCTCAGGTCAGCTGACACCGCCTCCCCCCCAACGCTTTTTAACTTAGCTTAGCAAGGTTCGAGAGCTTAGTGATGCGCTCCAGATCCAGAGAAGTTCTCTGGTGTGAGAAGAAGGGAAGAGGTTTGTCCACCAAAAGGCTCAGAGGTTTCCATTCTCCACAGAAGAAACAAGCCCTAAGTGTGATCCAAAGGGATCCCTCACAGCAAGGCAAATGGATTGCAAGGAGGTATCAGCTAATGAGATGACCTGCAACTCAACTGCCATGATCTACTTCGACATCCACGGCAGACATCACTAATGAATCACGGCACGTTTCCAGTGAACTTCCATTGGCACTCAGAATCCTTCGCCAGGTGGCCATTGCATTATAAATCTGACATTGGCAGGCAAGGTAAAGCCCGTGTGTCAGCCTTGGGTAGGAAGAAGCAGTTTACATTTGAGAAAATTCTTCCTGCGGTTAGCTTGGGTGTACAGAGGAAAACCATTTTGTAGAGCAGAGATGAAAAATAGACCCCCAGAGATTTACTACTGTTGCAGGGCTTTTTTCCCTCCTGACATGAATAACATTACAAAGCAAGATGGAGATCCGAAGTATGTTTTTGTCACAGTACAGTTATGTCACATCTGTTGTTGAATATTCTTTTCACTTACTGAGTCCGCCGATCACTATTCCTAGCGAACCGATATTGGCAAAACCACAGAGAGCATATGTGGCGATTATCTCAGAGCGAATCTGTAAGCAAACATAAACACATATGTGTACACCATCTGACCCAGCTTAATACATCCAACTGGGCTTCATCTTGGCTGCAGAATCAATATTGACAAGTAAATGCATAGCACGCTGTGTCAAATACCCATTGCTTTTTACACTTCTTTTATCATCTCCCTGTAAATTTTAAGGGAGGGTGGAAAGGGGATATATGGAGACTCTACAAAGGGCTTGGGATTGGTAGCCTTGGCTTTTGCAAATGTAATTTCCTGCTCAATGGTAACTTTTAATATTCCATATGACCCAACTACCTGCTATTATGTGCCAGGCATAGTACTATTAATGGTTGCTGGAGATACAAATTGGTCCCAGAAAATATTCACATTACATTTACTTGACAAAGGACTTATTCAGAATATATAAAGAACTGTTATATCTTGATAATAAGAAGACAAACACTCAAGGAAAAATGGATAAAGAGATGTAGATCCTTCAGAAAGGATATGCAAATGGACAATAAACACATGAGAAGATATTCAGCATCATTAATCACCAGGGAAATGCAAATTAAAACCCCAATGAGTTACCACTATACATCCACTGAAATGGCTAAAATTTTAAAAAGACCAGCAATAGTAAGTGTTGGTAAGGATGTAAAGGAACTAGACCTTTTATATGTTGCAGGTAGGAAAAGTGAAAGCCTGTTTATAAAATAGTGTGGCAGTTTTTTATCAAGTTAACATGCATTGTCCGTATGACCCAGCAATGTTTCTAGAAGAAATAAAAACACATGCCCACAGAAAGATTGTGCATGAATATAACAGCTTTATTCATAATAGCCTCTTGCTGGAAGCAACCCAAGTGTCCTTCAATAGGCAAATGGATAAGCAAATTGTGGATATCCATAAAACAGAATGCTGTTTTGCAATAAAAAGGAAAATAATACATGCAACACGAAGGCTGGGTCCATTTATATGAAGTTCTGGAATATGCAAAAGTAATTTACAGTGCAAGGAAGATTATTGTTGCCTGGGACTAGGGCTTTGGAGATGAGGAGAGGGGGTTGACTACAAATGGCTGTGAGGGAAATTTTTTAGATATGATGGTAATGTTCTATGTCTTGATTGTAGTCACGGTTACACAGGTGACACCAAAAATGGACCTTTTATTTGGTATATAAATTATAACTCAGGATATAATTCAAAGGTAATTAAGTTAGTAAAAAGGAAATTCTCCAATATCACAGGGGTTTCCTTACAGCCTGGCCATGGTGTGCACCTGTCTTCCTCCGTGGGCCAGCTCTGACCGCCCTGTAGGGATGTCAGGATGCCCGCGTGGCGGTGGGAGAATGAATAGCTCTTTCAAAGGGCAGTGAGAAGATGGAAGGGGAATTTGTGAAAGCATGCACTTGGCACTTTGGCTCAAGAGGGGCTGCTTAGGCCAGATAATTCTTTCTCGGTTGAGGGACTGACTGTAGGAGGCTGGGAAGATTCAGTGTACCCTGATGATCGCTAAAGGCACACCCAATCTGGCAACAGGGTAATTGGGTCTATGAACAAATGTCAATGACCCCTTTATGTTTTTTATAATCCTCTCCCTGTTGTGATTTAGATTCTTGATGACCAGAACCCTGTAACTTTTAACCAACTACTTGATCTTTTGAGTTGTTTCCCAGAAGCCGTGCAATTTCTGTAAGACAAAGAAGTTGAGATCCTGAAGGCCCCGGATGCCGCCTGATGCCAAGACTCACCCTCCCTCACTCACCTGCCCCAATGCAGGCAGCCCCTTGTTAATTTCAACGCAAACTGCCCCAATGCACATAGCCCCCCGTTAAAAGCCCCTACCCTCCGTTAGGGAGATAATTTGAGGCTGCTTCCCCCATTCTCCTGGATGATGTCATTAGCACTAAAAGTTCCTTTCTGCGTTGGTAATCCTTGTTGTCTCAGTAATTGGCTTTCTGTGTGGCAAATAACTAGACCTAGGTCGGACCTCTTTGGGGTTCAGTAACCAAGGTACCCATGCAATTGAGGCAATAATTTTCTTTTCCAGTATCCTAAAAACTCTATGATTAGGTTCAAGGAACATACCGAGCAAATGCTACACACAAAAGTAGCAGCATCTTTTTTTTTTCTTTCACTAATGGGATTTTTGAAAGCTCACATTCAAGACTCAAGTGGTCACGGTAAGTTTTTTGTTGATTCTAAGGCCCCTCTTCTCTCTCATGGTTTCTGAGAACTCTTTTATTGATGTTTTCAATCAGTGTGCATATAGCAGGCAGGAAAAAATGTCAAGTATTTGTGCAGTTCATCGTTCCGGGAAAAGCTGTCCTCTTCCCTCACTTTCTAGTGCTTTTCATTTAGTTCAACTGGCTTCAAAAATAGGCATGCTAATTACAAGATTGCGAGAGAGAGGTGGCATAAAGGGCCGGAGCTTCTCCTTTTCACTTTCTGGGGCTCTGTGGGAAGGGAACATACAGATGTGGCCATGATCAGTTTTATAAGAGAAGGATAAAGGAGGCTGGAATGATTCCACTTTGCCTTTGCCCACAAATGTGCAAGATTATATGATGGGAAAAGACTCAGTCCACTAGAAAAACATTAATAATGCACCCTACAGAAAGCTATCCTTGCATAAAAGCAAAGATGCCTTAAATGTACAAGCATGGTCGTTGTAGCACTACTTCTAATTGTAAAAAATTGGTAACAGTGTTCGTCAGCGAGAGGCTGGTTAAGATGCATTACTGTGTGCTATACAAGAGAGAGCTGTGTCACAGGCACTGATATGGAAAAGTATCTGAGACCTGTTACTATGTGCAAAGGGCAAGATTAAAAACAGTGCACATAATATGCTCCAGGGAGAAGAGCTGGGTGGCAGAGAAATAAGGAGGGTGACTTTGTTTTCCCTCTATGCCTTTTTGGACCTTTTGAATTCTATACACTAGGTATTTCTATACCACTATGTATTACATGCAAACACATGAACAAGCAGTCAAGGTATTATCTGTAATAAAGAGAATATGATGGGACAAATGGCTCATTCTAGGTACATGGGTGCTCCATAGAATTCTGCCTCTTATTTTAGATGAAAGTCAGTGTAGACCTAACTCCGTGGATATCCCTGGGTCTTACTCATGGATCCACATGGTAGGCTTTGATTGTGTGGCACTGTTTCCAGGGCACTGTTGGGACACCCTCCCCCATTTGTAGGTTGGTAAGCAGAAATTTCTGGGACTCACCTGCATTTTGTTGGTTGGAAATCAGAAATTTGGAGAAACAGAATGCTTTTTCCAACATGACTCAACAATGGTAGAGGCCGCTGAGCTCCTATTTCCAAATGTCCCGTCTGTGCCTGCCTCGGTTGGGCTCACCCCCAAGCCCAAATCAGCTCTACTGTTCTGTCTCTACCCTCTTAATAACCTTCCCACAAAACTGCTTAGCACTGCCAGAATCGAGAGCTGGCTCTGCCCATTGACAAAACTATTCTCCCCCAGCAACTGGCAGTTGGGGATAGAAAACATTTCACTTAATTTAGCCTATTGTTTACTTTTGGCGGAGAAACAAACTGGTTTTGGTGGCATCTAAACAATGAGGATAATTGGCTGAGCTCCACCGTGAAGTTAGTTGAAGACTGAACATGTAAGAGAAGGGAAATCTACAGAGCCCCCGTTGGTATCAGATGTGTGGGTCAAAATGCCCCTGACTGTAAATTATAAATCAGGCCTCTCTTGGAGCAGGCTGTTACATCTGTGTGCTGTGTGGGGGTAAATCTGCATGCGGGGTCTTCGGGAGGTGGGGAGCAGTGCTGATGCTGTTCAGGGGTGTGCTGTTTCTCCCCTTTCCTTTTAAAACCAAACACATGCGTGGGATGTTAATTGCAAATGGGTTGTTTCAGTGAGTAATGGTGGTGGTCAGGAATGTTCACCATTTCCCTAAGAGTTTCCATGTTCTGTTCTTCAGGGAAAAAAAGTTGGAGACCCAACTGCAAATATGGCCTCCCCTGAGTTCCTCCTCCCACCAAAGTCCAGGCAGATGAGAGGCTCTCCTTGCAGGCTACTGACCTGAAGTGCTGACATAAGTATGGGTGCTTGTCTCAAAGTTTTTGGATCATGGACTCTGAGCTTTTTCTTTCCCTCACCCCCTTGGAGAGTAGTGATGGTGTCTTACTACCTCTTGAGGATGTCCAGGCACCATGTAGCATTTAGGCAGTTCCTCAGAGCTCACAGAACACCTTAAGCTGGAAGAGAGAGGCCTTTATGATTGCTGGACTCTCAGCCCTATGCAGGTAGGGGACCTGAGGCCTATTTCGTGCTGTGGCCTTAGTACCTAGCACACTGCACATAGAAGGCATTCGATGAATATTTGTAGACTGATTCCTGTCCCAGCTCCTGTGACTCTAGGGCTGTGCCCACAGTCCTTCAAAGTTATCACAGTGATAAGGATTAGCTGTGTTTCTCTACACACACACACACACACACACAGTGATTATAAGTCACAAGGTGCTATGTACATTACAAGCTCCGTGAGATGATGGATTTTGGGTTTGCTTTGTTCTGACGTATCTTGGGAACCTGGCACAGTGCCCAACACACACAGAGGCACATGTAATCAACAAATGCACATATGTGATAGAGTACACTGAGAAATCAAAATATTTACTCACCGACATGTATTGCTGCACACCATTCACAAATCTGGGTCCGGCCTCTTTCCTCAAATTGATTGATTTTGAGAGGTGCTCATACGCCACAAATTCATTGAAGAATGTCTTGTAACCTATGAGTTTGGCCACCATAAAGCTGTCCTGCCAGTCCACTCCCATCATGAAGGAGAAAGGCATGAAGATGTAGGAGCATATTAGCTACAAAAACCAAAAATATTAACAGATAATTGGTTAGAATAGTGATTTGTTTCCAGTTCTTCTGCCTCATCCTCTGGAATGAGAGTGTTTCTGCCCCCTTTGTCTCCTTTAGGCACAGAAATCCCTTCATCTCCCCTTGCCCATCCTTATCCAGCAGGAGTCGAGGCTGGAATTGGGTCATTTGAAGTAACTTGTTTTCGTGGGGACAGGGTCAGGAGAGAATGACTATCTGCTGGGGGAAGGGAGGTGATAGAGGCAGAGAAAGGGAGAGGGGAGGATGGGGGACGGGTGAGAAGCTTCTACAATGTCTAAGAGTCCAGTGCAGGTAGCCCAGGAAGGCTGCTCACAGTTTTTTTGTTTTTAAACCAAAGATAGGCGTAAAGAAAACAGAGGGGCGCAACATGATAGGAGTATACCTCAAAACTCAGCTGCGGGTAGTCAAACATGTTTCCAAACCAGGACAGGGCTGAATTCACAAAAGACAACAGGGCCAGGAAGGCAATCAGATTCACAGCGATGTTTGCCACCAGAGGGATGGATGAGGACGCTCCCTGTGTCGCAGCTTCTAGAAGATTCCTTGAATCACTTCGCCAAAAAATAGCGATTCCAGAATTACCAAGGAGTTGTCAGGGGATGGACATCGTCTTTGCAGAAATGGCATCATCAGAGCTCATATGGATGAGAGACAGAATCCAGGCCCATGCCTTGGTCAAAACACTCACCTGAATCCCATGAAATCATGATGGGTTTCTAATTGTTGAATTCAGGTGAGGGATATATGGGTGTTTTGAGAGTGTATATGATAAAAAATTGGGAAATGATAAAAACATTACAGATTTAAAAGTGATTTTCATTAAAAGTAGCTATCAGGGAGTATTTATAAAATATGCATGGTGCAAAAACTGACAATTCAAGGCAAGCCTGTACATCCATCACCTCATTTCAGAACTGGAATGTCTGTCACTTGTGAATCCCCCTCATGCTCCTCCCTGGTCCCCTCCCCTAAAATATGTTTACCATTCCCTTTCCTTACAGTCTTCCTAAATGTCTGTATCCCTAAGTTATGTATTATGTAAATCTCACATTTACTAACTTTGTAAGTGGAATCACTATGGGTTCTTTGGCAACTGCTTTTTCAGTCATGGTTGACTCCATCTACATACAAGTTGGGTGTAAATTTCAGACACATGGTTAATGAATTATGTTATTTAATTAAGTACTTTTGAACACACTAAATCCTTTAGTCTTTTTTTACTCTTTTTTCTTTCTTTTTCAAAAAAAGAGGGCAGAAGAAAATGAACCTGTTGTCTTATTACATGAGGAATCTCCACAAATGGTCATCTTATGGCTTTGCAACCATCGCAAACCAAGGTTCAGTGAACACTAAGCTATAATTAGACTGAAATAGCTTTACAATGAACATATAAGGAAATGTATCCACATTCAGGTATTTAGAAAGGTTTTCCTCAACTGTTGAAACAAGATTTTTTTTTTTTTTGGTGAAGTTTAAATAGCCATTGGGGTCATTGGGAAATTAATTTACTACCCTAATTCATTGGGCTCTCTAGTTATCAAATTTTTGCTGTACTTGGGATTTAGACTTCCCCGCCCCAACTTGTGTAGTCATTAATTATTGTGTCCCACTTACCCATTTTCCATTTTCATGGCATTCTTGAGGGTTATTTTAGGTTTTTCCGTCTCAGGCCAAAAGAGTTTGGCAGCGGCCAGTGAAGCGGGTGCCGACATAACTGAAGCCGTTAGCAAGTGGGCGGATGGAATCTGTAATTTCAGAAGGCGGCAAACCAAAGGGTTAGCTTTTCTCCTGTGTTCAGAGCAATGGCCCGAGAGCCTCACAAGGGAAAAGATGGGGCAGGAGCTGACTGTATGCCAGAAAGCAATGTTTCTTTGGAGATTTGGAAGAGCAACTCTAGCTCAATGAGCAAAGTCACGGCACCCCCTTGAGAGTCAGAGGGATGAGGAAGGCAATTACGTTAACTGACCACAGCCTCGGGGAGACACATAAAACCAAAATCTGATCGTTGGTAAAAACCCCGAAGACGCTTCCTCAACCTCTCTGTTGTCCTTTTGAACATTCACATAGTCCCCCCCAAAGCCCACAGATCACTCCACCATCAATTTAGATGCGGGATGTGGGGAATAAGGAAAGGACTTATGGTCCACGAGCAGGCATGGACAGCCCCTCTCTTCACCTTCCCTTTGCGCTCTTGAAATCCTTAATCTTTGCACAATATTCATTGATCCGGAGTCTATCTAATCTGTGAACTGTTTCCATTTTCCTCATTGCAAGTTCACTCTTTCCCCTTTCCACCCACCTTACCTTGTTTCTGGGTTCTCTTCCCTCTATTTTCAGATTTTCAGTATCAGTCCCTCCCTCCACATTCCCATCCCACCTAGCACACTTTCCAAGGCAGAATCCCTGCAGTGGGGGCAGAGCGAACTATCTGGGGGTCCACTCAAACTGCTTGTTCCTAGGTTTCCTCTTTCTTCTTCTCTCTTCCTACTAATTGGCTCTCCAGGTCCTGGATGAAGATCTGGAAAGAAGGTCACTTCTCTTGTAAGAAATCCTAGTCACCTGAGCCCCACAGTGTTGACCGTGTTATTGCACTTCTCCCCTGGGCTTTGTATCCATGTGTGGCTTGTAAGCTCTATGTCTAGGGGCACAAGCGCCAGTTATCAGAACATTCTCCAGCCCTACACCACAGACTAGCTTTCAATCTTGGCCATACATTAGAATCTGACAAGTCTTTAAAAAATATTAATGTCTGGGTCACATCCCAAGAAATTCTGGTTTAATTACTCAGAGGTATGGGCCTGAATGTTAGAGATTTGAAAGCTTCTAGGAAATTCTAATGTGCAGTTGTCTGAGAACCACTGCTCTAGACAAGGGGTCAGAAAACTTGTCCTGTAAAGGGCCAGAAAGTAAATATATTTGGCTTTGAGGGTCTAAACTACTCAACTCTGTAGCATGAAAGCTGTCGTAGACAAATGAATAGGAGTAGCTGGTTTCCAATAAAACTTTATCTACAACAACAGGGCAATCTGAATTTGTATGATTGCATTTTACTATTTTTATTCTGTGCATATAGGTGGCAAATTTACAAATTTAGGTGGCAGGATTTGAAGCCCCCAAGCTCCTTGGGGTCCCTGCATTCAAATGCTGAAGCAACAGTGACCAACTTTTGCCATACAGCAAAAAAGACACTCTCTTGACCTCCTCTTTCACCATCATTGGGAAGGGGTAAGGGAGAGAAATAACAATAGCAAAGAAAGCAAAGGGAAGAAAGAAGAAAGAAAGAGGAGGTTGAATTTTCCATAAGTTAATTCTAAATCCTTCTTACCCCAAAAGAGATGTATGCACCTAAGACGCTTCCAGCGATTGTAGAGAAGCCAGCTGTCATGATGGCGTGAAGTTCAGACCTGGTGACGTATGGTAAATATGGTCGAACCAGCAGCGGAGACTCTGTCTGGAGACAAAGAAGAGTGACTAGATCAAATTGTTCCTTTCTAAATTTTATGCCAATCGACTCAAAATTTTATTCTCATGCTGGGTGTGCTAGCTCACGCCTGTAATACCAGCACTTTGGGAGGCTCAGGCAGGAGGATCACTTGAGCCCAGGAGTCTGAGGTTACTTACGGTGAGCTGTGATGATGCCACTGCACTTTAGCTTGAGTAATGAGAGCGATGCTGTCTCAAAAAAATTTTACTTTTTATTCTCTGAGGCAGTGTTTCTAAGAGTGAACCTCAACCCCAGAGCAGCTCCATCAGCATCACCTGGAAACTTGTTAGAAATGCAAATTCTCTATTGACTAAATCAGAAACCCTGCAGGTCGGGGCCAGCAATCTGTAGTGGAACAAGCCTTCCAAGTGATTCTGATGCATGCTCAAGTTTGAGAAGCTGTACTATCGATGTCTGTGTCATTTGAACTCTAGGTCACTGTGCATATACGGGCATGTGTAAATTTTGCAAAATTTTTGAGGCTAGTCACATAAGGACTCCTAGCTTAGGATTGGACTCTATGATGACCCAGTATGCTTTTCTAAGGATTGGCCAAAGGACTGTGCACAGTGGCCTGGCCTTGTGGACTGCTGATACCTGATCCACTGTGACTTCCCATCTTCCAACTTCACATTAACCCTATATCCTGATACTTTAGGGAAACAGAGATACAAGTATTAAAAAAAATGCCAGCAATAACAAGGACAGGCCCTATTGTAATTAAAAAGCAGAGACGCTTCTCTGATGAGTGAACAGGAACCAAACAGAGGGTATTTGTAAAGGCTTGCCTCCTGCGAGGGAGTGCAGGCAGCCTCCATAAAAAAATAGCTGCACCTTCCGCATATTAAGAGTCAAACCGAGTAGCACGGACGCTTGTACGCAATTTACAATTTTCTCCTCATTATTTCTAATTGTTCTGTAAGATTGAATGTGTTGAGCCTCAATTTATACACTACCTAGGAACCCAGTACAGGAGCCCTCTTAGCCTGCAGGTAGCAGCAATCAACTCACGATGGTGCCCCAATTATTCCCGAGAGATTTTATGACTATGATTATAATAATTTTAACTCCTGCGGAAGAAGTGTGAGTCCCCACTCTTAAGACTATGCTCGAGGCTAGCGAGCCAGGCTTACCAACCAGATGGCTCAGCCTGTCTGGAGCAGTTGCAGGCCTGGGATTTGGGGCCATGTTTTTCTGGGTGACTTGATTTTTTGCCTCAAATCCAATTTCCCTGGGCAGTGGTGGTGGCAAGCATTCACACTTGGTTTCCTCGGCGTGTGATGCCATTCCGCCTGAAGCTGCCTATCCCGAGAGATGAGTAGCTCATCACCATGTCTTTCTCATCCACCCCTCTGCGATGCTGCTATTTTGAGAGACGACCCTGGGCATCATATTTCTTTACTTAAGTGAACTTCAGGCTAAAGAGTGTTTATCCATCTGATGGATTAGGAAGGTGAAAATTGTAGCCTAAAATCTAATCTTTGAGGAGAAAGAAAAAGCTAAAAGCATTTTCCTTCAGGCTCAGCAAAGACAGGCTGTTGGCCAGTTCAGACAAGTTGAAAATGAGCCAAGTATTTGTACAGCTGCACGGCGCTTGGCGGGAAGCCTCTCTCTGTCGCCTTCCCTGCCACAGGCGTTATAGTGCAGGGTGTGAGGCTGCCCGTTACATGTTTGCAGCTTCGAGATAGCGAAATCCATTCAAGTGGAAGAGTGACTAGCCTCTGAAGAGCTGCCCAGAGACCTCAATAACTCACTGAACTCAGAAAAGATTTATAAAGAATCTATACATGAGAAGCCTTGTGCTTTAATCAAATGACACAACCCTCCTTACTCTTCATGAACTTTCAAGAACCCAATTCCACAGCAGTGTACCTGGACTATTGGATGGGACATCGCTCTCTCTCTCTCTCTCTCTCTCCCCTACCTACTCTAAAAGAAATAACAATGGAATATTTTCTTATGTGGCTTTTTTTGGAAAGACACTACCCATTTCAGAAGGTGTTTTGTTGTGTTTTTTTGATATTACAACTTACTTGTCCAACAAACACATTGCCAGCAGCAACTACAGATTCAATAGGAGACGATCCCATAGTGACTAGCATTAACCATCCAATCTAAAAGGAAGAAAAGGACAAAGTCAGTGAACAACTCTTCATATGCACAAAACTTCAAAGCAGGGATAAGAATCTTTCAATTGGAGTCAAAACGCTGAGGTCTTCCACCACTGTTAGCAGCCTAGAGATGGTGCCAAGCGCATGGGCCCACAGAGCAGGCCGATCAGATCCTGTTTCAGTGGCAAGTCTGAGTCGTTGGATATACTTTGAACACTATACAAATGACAGTGGCACCCATCTCAGGATGGGGGACCTCCTGCTACATTCTCTCTCTCTTTTTTTGGCTTAGACATGAGTGCAGTATTCTGAATGTTTAAACCTACAATCAGAAAATTATGGGCCCTGGAGCCTGGAGCTCTTGTAATGCTGATTTCTGCTGGGACCTGTATTCTGGTTCTCTTTCTCCTTTCTCTCTTTACTGTCTCCTGTTTGTACATTTTGACTTATTTACAGGGCTCAAAGGAGGGGTGTGGCTGTGCCCCAAGCACTGTGTGCACTGCGCCTCTATCTTGTGCATCCCAACTAGCTTAAAATCTCCTCATTTTCTGATTTAACACATGAGTGCAGGACTCACAATGGCTGGGCCAGTAGGAAGGAGATCACCTCTTCAGCTTTTTTTTTTTTTTAATTTGTGTATTATAAAACTCCCTTAGAAGCAAAAAGCAGCTTCTCCTTCTTGCTTTGATTTCTCTAGCAAGTCCAGGACCTGAAGTGTCTACTTCTGTAACATCCTGAAGATAAGCTGGGCTTCTGCGTAAGGAATAAGGCACAGATAACCAAGCTGAAGGAGCAACACTATTTTCCCGGGGCGGGTATCTGACCGAGTTGCTTGGCTAAAGAAGTAACTGCTGTCGTTTCATGAAAGTTATCTAATGGATCATGAATCAAAGCCCTGTTAGAAGTTTCCAGGATAAAATTCCCTCTATGGACACATTTAGTATTTTGGCATCTGAATCTAATAACTTGGGTGGTGGTGGTGGTAGGCCAGTCGTGGTAGGAAGAGAAAGGCACTTTGGAAATACCCAGGTAGAAGGCTTTGAGGACTTCCTGCCTGAGATGCTCAGCTCTACACCTGTCACCCAGTCCCTCCCCGTCCCAGTACCTTTCTAATAATCCACTGCATCAGCCCGAGGTAGTACAGCATGGACATCACGGTGCTGAAGAAAACTACAATTGGCAGGACCTGGGGGAACAGAGGCAGCCGTGGGTTAATGTTGGGCCCAGGTGCATCGCAGGTTTCACGTAGGGTTTCCTCTCTGCCTCCTTTTTTCCTGCTGAAACATCAGGAAAATACTGGAAACTCTTCTTGAACTAAACACTTTTCTCAGGCAGCTTCCCTGTCTACAGTCTCTTATTCTAATATGTTCTAGATAAGCTTCAGTGTATTTCATAGGAAACACCTCTTTTTCCCCTTCCAAGATGAGCTTTTCTTACTCAGAGAAGGAATGTAGTTTTTTGGGGGATTTATCATAACTAGATCAACAAACTTAAGGCCACCAGCAAATATTCCTATTGTCCTGACCTTAAAAAGATGCGGGCTTCACCATTAATTAGCAGAGTGGGTCAAGATGAACTGTGAGCAACTTCACATCTTTATACTGGGGGACTAGAGACCCCAGAAAGCACGGTGGCTGCTTATACACAATATTTCCCATGGAGTAAGCATGCATCCTTTTAGATTTTAAAATAATGATTATTATATGTATAGATTTCTGAATCACTAAAAAAGTGACCACATTTTGGAAACTAGTTTAGTTCTGTTTTAAAGAGAGTGTATTTTCTTAGATGCTGTTTTCCTGATGCTCTTTGGCTGCCTTCAGTGCAGCCTGTGTTCCCACAGGGAGTGGTTTCTAACCCTGCGTCGGCCATGCAGAGCTGTGGGCTGGACCCCTTCCCAGCCCCACCCTACCTCACCCCTCTACCACTGTGCCCCAGCTACACAGCCAGAGACGAGCTGCCACCAGAAGTACAGAATGACCGGGGACAATCTGTACAGGATCTAATTTGGAAAAATCTATTAATAATATATGCTAAAAGACATTTTGTGCTAGTATTCAGAGCTCATTCACTATGAGCCTTTTATTGGCCATAATGGGTAGCCAGCACCTTCCTAAAAGCCTGTGGGGGTTGAAGGGGCTCTCTCCGTAATGTTCCCACAGGGCTTCTAAGCCTGCAGGAAAGAATGGAGGCCAGTGCCCTGGAAGGGAGAGGGAGGTCTGAAGACACCCACATTGTCCAAGTGGCAAGTTACTTTCTTTATGACTTTACTCTTTTCCAATTCTGAATTCCATTCATGATATAAGCGTATTTCTACCTCACACTGCAAACACTTGATCTTTCAGAGATGGCTTAGTTATCTTAGCCTTAAAGCCAAATCAGCAGTTTAACAAAAAGATTTGATATAAAAGTTAGCCTAACTGAAACCAGGGAAATTTGGAGGTAAATTTGGAGTCTCTAGGTGAGAAAATAATTTAGATGTGTATGAGCACCAACACACCACAAAAAAGAAAGCTGGAGAGAAACCCAAATGCATCTTTCTGACTCATTGACAAGTATTGGTAGGGACTTCCCAGAGGGTACGTGGAAGTTCCAACTGTGCCCAGTCACGGGGCCAGGTTGCCTTTCCCTGTAAAATAACGTGTCTCCTTTGCTTAGGAGAAGGCCCAGCCCGGGCAAGGGCTGTGCTGAAGGGGAGATGAGAAAGGTTTGGCTCGGAGATGGCTTTAGAAGGATGGAGGTTGATGTGGTTGACCAGCTGTGTCTGGGACTGAGAGGTTTTCCCAGTGCAGAGGTGTCATTGACCCTGGACCCGTCAGCCACTGCTGGCAACATGCCTATCGTTGTCAGGAACATAATGTTCTTTTCCCAAAGTCCCAGATACTGATACCCCATATAATTTTTTCATAGGTATCTCGTAAATGCTACAAGCCCCGCCCCCCAAATATTTGAATATTTGTAACTTCCTCTGGATGTCTGCCTTAACACTGCAGTAACAAAGTACAATGTGTGCATTCCACTGACTTCAGATAACATTGTAAATGAAAAAGAGTGGTGATGTGTTGTGTACCATTGATATGCTCGGCAGTTACATACCTCGTTTTGGTCAGTGAAGTTCTATCTGAACATCTACAAAGACTGAGAAGTTAGGGAAAAGGCAGTGACTACCTAGAAAGGGGGCTTGGCTTTACCTTAAATGCAAAGAAGTGGTCTTTGTATTTCTCACCAAAGACAAATGAAGCACCAGCATCAGTGTACTCCAGAAAAGTCTGAGTTAAAGAAAGAAAAAGAGAGATCGTTACAATCACTCAAGAGTCCACAGTAACACTAAGACTCTGCAGAGGATGGAAACCCAGCAAACTTGCTGGATAGACTTGGACGGTTCATGTTCTCAGCTTTGCCCCCTCGAATGAATGGCATGGGATTGTATTTTTGAGTTATGCCTGCATTTCTGACATTCAGTCTGACTCCAGGAAGCTAAACAACAAGCCAAATGTGGTCCAGCAAACCACAGATGGCACATGGGTGGCGCAGGTTACCACTGGGTGCAAGGGAAGCCTGTTTCCCTGTCTTTGGAACCATCTTAGAAGTGCAGCACCCTTTGGGCAGGGTGGAGGGGCAAGGGAGTGATGCAGTGGGTGATATAGGTGGGGGGAAGTAGTAATATTAATAAATTATACAGATTAACATGCTTAACATAAACAAAATGATTTGTTTAACCTACGCTACAGGATTAAAATTTGGGTGAACTAATTCAGACAAACCTATTTCTAACACGTCTTGAGGATCACATCCAAAAGTTAAATGCACTACAAAAAAGCAAGGTGTTCTTTTGAACCAAACTTACCTGAACTTGTTTGCCCAACCAACTGAAAGCTATAAATCCAGGGTTAGTTCTTAGAATCAAGAGTCCAAGAAGAAACTGTAAGCCAATTCCCCAAAAGACAGGTCTCCAGTAAACCTATGCAGAAAGATCAAGAGGTATATTTTAGTAGAAAATTAATGCTAACTTTGGCATGTGTCTGAAGGATCACTGTCTCCTTCAGATGTAGCCTGTGACCCACCTTCTTTGGGATGGCCAAAGCAGTCATGTGTGTGGAATCCCTTGATGGGATCATACCTTTCAAACCTCAAGATTGTGTTCCCTCTTCCTAAACCTGAATTTGTAGCCTTTGCTCCCAGAAAAGTAGGTAGCTATTACGTCCTGCTGAATAACCTAGACATGAACAGTAGTCTAACAAGGGCCACTAAAGGAGGGAGGATCTGGCTGTCCTAGTCATGTTGCAAATATTGGACACATATAATTATTTCCTGTCTGGAAAATGGAAAGGCAGAACATGATTTCTGTGTGTGTCCAAGGTTTGTTGATCTGACAATTTCTTTCTTTTTTTTTTTTTTTGAGACAGAGTCTCCCTCTGTTGCCCGGGCTAGAGTGCCATGGCGTCAGCCTAGCTCACAGCAACCTCAAACTTCTGGGCTCAAGAGATCCTCCTACCTCAGCCTCCCAAGTAGCTGGGACTACAGGCATGCACCACCATGCCAAGCTAATTTTTTCTATATATGTTTAGTTGACCAATTAATTTCTTTCTATTTTTAGTAGAGACAGGGTCTCGCTTTTGCTCAGGCAATCCTCCCGCCTCGGCCTCCCGGAGTGCTAAGATTACAGGCGTGAGCCACCATGCCCAGCATGATCTGAAAATTTCTAAGTAAGTAATTTTCTGCCCTGTTGAGGGGCTCTCATTTCACTGTGAAAGGGGCCAAGCAACTCTAATGCAGACCCAGGACACAGCAGGAAGGGACACTCACTCATCTGCTTTCATTTTTGATGCAGGGCTGAGTGGT